>VWZG01013691.1:1164409-1253910 GCA_013396735.1 Grallaria varia | reverse complement strand
CCAGAACCTGGCCAGCACCGCAGCGCCCCCGGCGCTGCTCCTTTAAGAAAGGGCCGGGCCCGCCGTGACCCCGCGCGATATCCGCCCCTTCCTGGTTGCCATGGGGACCACCCACCGGCGTCCCAAAATGGCGTCGGTGGCAGAGCCGCTGTTACTTCCCCTGCCCGGGAGAGAAGGGAGCGGCCGGGGTTTTATCGAAGACTGGTCCTTGAGCAAGGAGTCGGCACCGAGATGGCCTGTTAACGCCAGGAAGCGACTCGGCAGGTGCCAGCGGTAAGTGCTCCCCGCCGGGCCTCCTGAGGGCTGGGAACGCCGGCTGCGGCCCGGGATGTGGTGAGCGTGAGGAGCCGGGCAGCGGGTAAGGGCTGGCTGCCAAAATGGGTTATTTCCCAGCAGAAGTGAAAGCGGGTCTAGACGAGGGGCCTGTGTATGCCATGGATTCCTTCTAGCTGGAGTATCCCGAGCCTGTGGGAAGGGGCTCGGGGTGAGCACCAGAGGAAAGGGAGACATAAAAGATTCTTCAAAATGGTCAGTTAATAGCTTTGTGAAGAAGTGTCTTCTGTGGTTTTGTAACCTTAAAACAGACGTGAGTCTACTCTCAGAAACGCCTCACAAATAAATGATGTGATAACATTTAAAGCAAATAAATAACAAATCCTTCAGTAATGTTACAGTATTTCTCCTAAGATAGGTTTAGCTGCACTCTCAGAATAACTAGGCTTAAGGTGGGGGGCGAGCAATAGTCTAACCTGTCATTCCAAGAGTTTAAAATTAAATTGCATGTCTGAGAATGGGAAGGCTGTATATATTTTCTACATGGTACTTGTTTTGGTGTCCTGCCTAATGCCAGTGTGTGTAACTGGTTTTCCAAGCAGGGAAAAAAAGCAATGTTAAATATCCTGGAAGAGTTTTTTGAACTTATTTTAAAATAATATGTTACAAAATGTGCTACATGGATATTTTTCGGAATAATAGGAATCATTGATGAAGAATATTGAACAGTAAACAAATTAAATTTAACAAATCTGTGAATTTATAAGGTTATTAAATAAGACTGCAAATATTCTATAATTTTTGTTTCATTTTAACCTATTTTTTGCTTAGTTGATTTCATATGCATGAGAGATGAACACAGATGTTTATCTCTGGCTCAACATACTGCTTTAGGAGATGCAAAGTTTCAAAAATTCTTCTGAGAAAGTTTTTTAAATATCTCGCAAAGAAAACCCCCAACATATTTTGAAACTAGGAGGAAGTTTTTGGGTTGTTTTCACAAAATAAACCAAAATAACAAACAAATTTTCTTTCAGGGAAGAATTGCTGCACAGTAAGTGGGGAAAATAGGCTTTTTGCACTCATATTAGAAAAATAAGATGTTCCTTATTATTACTGCAGTCTTCAGTTTTTTTGGTTCTGGTATCTGTTTCCTGTCAAACACTTCAGATATCTCTTCTCGGTTTTGTTTTCAGTTGCCCAAATATATCGCGAAAACAAACCAGTCAGTTAACATAAACCATGCAAAAGAATCTTTGTTACTGTCACTGTGAGTCAAAATTGTTCTGCAGATATTTATTGTACAAAGCATTACCAGCAAGTTGGTGTCATTGAAAAATAACTGGCTTGGATAATTTGAAAAATTCAGCTTTGATTTTTATGAGGATAAGATTATTTGAGTATGGCGCAGTGAACATGTGTATTTGAATGTAACACTGTATTGTCTGAAGATATTGTATCTGATTCCAGCAAGACTTCCCAATTCAGTCAAATCTTAATTCACTTCTGCTGAAAACAACTTATTATAAGTAATCTCTGTAGTTTTAACTTTTACATGTAAAATTTCTGGATGCTAGTTAACCCTTCTAAAAGCTACGGAATCTCCCAAGAAGAGATCTGTATTCAAATGAGTCATGTGAATTGTCTGTGGCTTTTGTTTAGCTTTTTCCCTCATTCAAGGGAAATGACATCCTTCTGGTACACAACCTGAAAGCTTGAGAATGTTCTCTAGAAGGCATTTTAGAAGTCTGCTGCTGCCTGCCTCAAGTCACTCTAGTAGGCCCCAAACTACTGTATAACTAAAAATAAGTTAACAGGAACTGCTGTAAATGAACAGAGAGGATGTCTCTGGGTGTAGAGTTAAGCATACGTAAGTTTGCTGAAGCTACGTGTTGGACAATAGTCAAATAAAGAGGACAAATAGACAAACAGAGAACGCAGAATGCGATGCCATAGGGGCACACTGGTTTCTGCATAAGTTACTTCAAATAGTAAGAGTAAGAAGAAGGGGAGAGTCCTGTAACTCATTGCAAATACCTCTTATAAAGGAGAGTATATAAGTACAGGTGCACAAATGAGCATTCATGGAACACAGTTCAACCAGCTGGATTGTGTAAAAGGAGATTTTTTGAGCCATCAGTGAAAATAATATTTTTCAAGTAGCTACTTAAAGTCAGCAATCATAATCTTACAAATGCAGAGAAACTATGCCACATATTTCCCCTATGTGGGCATCTGCCAGTTCCACTGCAGAAATATAAGACTAAAAGAGATTACTCCTGGTCATCAAGGCCTAGTCCCTGCTGTTTCATTCAGCTACATAATAGATCTTCATAGCATAAATGGGATTTGATGTGTTTCAAAGGTAGTGAGGCTTTTTTCCCCTGTTATTTCGCTCAGAACAACTGCTCCAGATCATCACTTCTCTGATGGCTAGAAATGTTGTTATGCAGACTAATGTACAGCCTCTGTTTGGATATCTTGTGTAGGTAACAATGCTCTCTCTGTGTGTGTGTGTGTGTGTGTGTGTGTGTGTGTGTGTGTGTGTGTATGCCAGCAGGGATCTGCAGGGCTCCATCTCAGGTACTCTTCAACAGCTTCATAAATTACTTGGGCACAGGACTGGGAGGGATACTAAGCAAGTTTGCAGATGGCACAGAACTGGGAGGAGCTGTTGACTCCCTGGAAGACAGGGAGGCCCTGCAGAGAAGCCTCAACAAATTAGAGGGCTGGGCAATCACCAACCACATGAAGTTTAACCAGGGGAAGTGATGGATTCTGCGCCTGGGATGGGGCAACCCGGATGTACAGACAGACTGGGGAACGAGATGCTGGAAAGCAGTGCTGTGGAAAGGGACCTGGGGGACCGGGACCATGGCAAGTTGAATGTAGGTCAGCAGTGCCCTGGCAGCCAGGGGGGCAACCATGTCCTGGGGGGCATCAGGCAAAGCATCGCCAGCCAGGCGAGGGAGGGGATTGTCCCACTCTGCTCTGCACTGGGGCGGCCTCACCTTGAACATTGTGACAGATTTGTGCACCACAATACAAGAAAGATATTAAGCCATTGGAGGGTGTCCAAAGGAAGGTAACAATGATAGTGAAGAGCCTTGAGGGAGAGCTGCTGAGGGCACTTGGTCTGTTCAGCCTGGAGAAGAAGAGACTGAGGGACCTCACTGCAGTTACAAAGGGCAGAGGAGGGGCAGGCACTGATCTCTGCTCTGTGGGGACCAGTGACAGGACCTGAGGAAATGGCCTGAAGCTGTGTCAGGGGAGGTTTAGGTTGGGTGTTAGAAAGAGGTTCTTCCCCCAGAGGGTGGTTGGGCACTGAACGGGGTCCCCAGGGCAGCAGTCACAGCACCAACCTGACAGAGTTTGAGATGTGTTTGGACATTACACTTGGACACATGGTGCGACTCGTGGGAATGGTCCTGTGCAGGGCCAGGAGTTGTATTCCTTGAACCTTGTGGGTCCCTTCCAACTCAGCATATTCTGTGACTCTGTGTATATACAGTATTGTATATATTTAATAAATATGCCCTCTTGATGGGGTTTGTTTTGTTTTTTCAGTTTCCACTTCTGAAACAGACTCTGTTTCCTGGTTGCTGTAGTATCTTCTCACTGCATTTCTTCCCATTAGAATGTTTGTAACTCCTTAATAAGCCTAAGGAGTATCATGTGCAAAAAGCATTGTTACTTCCCCATGTCTTCTGGAAAATCCTATATATTTAGATTTTAGGATTGTATTTAACTTTCTCTACCAAAATCACATTAATTCCTCATGATTCTTTGATTAGCTGTTATTCCAATGTCTTCCTCATTGTTAACTTTCAATTTATAACCTTTTGGTTTGTGGCAGAAATTATTTCCAAATGAAAGACTTTGCCATTTGTGCTTTTCAACTTTTATTTTTGTTTGTTTGTTTGTTTGTTTGTTTTCTTATCCCTCCTTCAGGACTGCTCTGATTTGTTGGAAGGGAGAAGTTGGTGTACATGTCAGGATAAACATACTAAATAGAAAAACATGCTCGGCCTTAGAATGTGTGCTAGGAATCCTGCTACAATTCATGGGAATAATGAATAGCTTTTGTTCTGTATGAGTGCATGTAATATTACATAGAATGGGAATCTTTTTGTCTCTAGACTGACATGAGGGGTGGAAACTTGTTTCACGAATGCCTTTCCATCATCTTTCACTGTACATGTTGTTCACTCTTGAAATGCCAAATTAATATTTGATATGCCAGATATAATTTGGCAAGGTTTATCACAAGCAACAATAGATGTTATCAGCAAGTGATAAATCATATGGCTTCCAACATTAAATGTAAGATGCCTTAAGATAGCCACACAAATAACCTTTCAAAATAAAATTTCTTATAGATTATCTAACAGATGATAAGTACAGGTTTTGAAAAGTACAGTGAGAGGGATCCAGATGGTGGGGTAGTGTAGAAAAGGTCGGTCACTCATTTTGGTCAAACAAGGACTATAGACACACATCCCCCACCACCCAAAAAAAACCCCTCTGGTGCTTAATCTGCTTATAGGGCAGGCTGATAACTAGAACGATGAGGCTGGTAACAAAAGAAACGTAATGGGAAAATGATCCACTCAACATGTAATTAATACCAGCATCTGTCACCATTTAATGAATGCTGCACTAATCAGAGATTTTGTCATGTTAGTAAAATGTGTAGCTACTGCCCCGTAAAAGGCATTGCATGCACACAATGCGCCGTTGTGTGCAATATTCCACTCATGATCTGCTCACAGAACAGTCAGGATGGCTGAACTTTTTCAAATATGCCACTGCAGAATTATATGTTTGGGCAGAGCTTGGCAACTGGATTCTCTAACAAATATATACAGGACTTCTAGATGAGCAAACAGTATAAGTAACCAGGCAAACAGTTCTGATGGATGTTCTTGTTCTTTACCCCCTCATTGCTCCTATTGTTTAGTGTTCACCTCTACATCTTCAGTTTCTGATTAAATCAATACATTCTGAACACAGCATATTATTTTGGATGCTGAGAACTACAGTATTTTCTTGAAAGAGCCTATAAGTAATTGTTTTAATTTTTAAAATAATGTTGTTTCCTGGCTTTTTAGTTTTAAGTAAAAATTCTGAACCTACAGCATTTAAATCTGTAAGAATAGTTTTTAAAAAATCCTTTTTCAATAAACAACTCAATTCCATGTCTGATCCCTATAAGTCCTAAATTTAAAAAAAAGAAATAAAAACCCAAACCAATAACAAAACCCAAACCAACCCAAATAACACACACACAACTCAAAATTTTCAATAAAATTTCTATTTTAGGAGACATAGTAATAAGTGATAATTGTACTGATTGTGGGCTGATTGATTTTCAGTTGAGTACCTTCAGGTTTTGTTAAACCTGCAAGGATAGCTCCTCCATTGGGGAAAAAAAAAAAAAAAAAAAAGGAGGAGGAATTATAATGTTAAATGTTGAGCTTGTTTGTAAGTCTTAATGATGACATTTGATATGTAACCTATTTGACTGGCAGTAGATGCCCTTTGAAGTGCTTAGGCCAGATGGATTGAGAGGGGGGGAAATTAACAGATGTTATAATAGTAATTGAGCTGAAATTAATTTCATGTTATACAAAACAGTTTTTTTGAAAGATAAGTCTTATTAAAGATCTGTGGGAGATGAACCTTTTTCAAAATTTTATTTGCATTTTATTTGCATTTGAAACATGAAGGATGCCATACTACTTATCACCTAGCTGGACCAATTCTGTTCAGGTCTCTTCTGAGAACTGAGAACTTGTGTTCTTAACAAACAAAAAGAGCACAGAAATTTCTCTAGAACGAGTTTATAAAATTATACTTTTATTATGAGCTATTTGTGTGGAGGACCTTAATTGCATAAAACTAGGAACTTCTTGTTGTTGTCGTAAATTAGAAATGTTTCAAGCATAGTTTGATGAAATCAGAAGGAAGCCATTTTGTCCCAGCTCAGGAAATGCTGTTATGCTAAAAAAAGAGTATTTCCAAAATAATCAAACACTTTCATGGTAATGGTATCACACCGTATCAAGCAATTATTATCAGGAGAATGCTTGTTAAGCCTAAAATACATAGGGAAATCTGCTTTTTTGCTGTCTCTAATTCAGACATCAAACCGGGAGCTGCTTGGAAAATGGAGAGTTTCTCTGGACAACTAATGCTGTATTGGAAAGACATGAATATTGTTGTCAGTTGTTTCTGTGCAAAGCCCAAATATGTGGGTTTAGCAATGTTGTGATGTTGTGTTATACTTTGGATGCCTCACAGTAGGTCTCACTTCTTCCAGGATGTGCCACCTCTGGATGTATGCAGTTGCTAGTTCTTACCCATGAGGTTTTGGGAGGATTTGGGAATTCTTTGGTCATGCTGCAAATTGAAGATTTAATCCAGCTCAAGAACCCAACTGACACAGGAAAATATGGGCTTTTGACAGCTGAAATGCAGTCTGTGTTGTGTTGCAGTAGCAGTGCTGGCATTCCAGGGCTTTCCTTCCTGGTGGATCAAGATTTCTCTACAGAAGGCATCACTTACAGCAATGTAAGTGGTGGGCTTTTTCCTTCCCAGAAGACTCAGTTCTCTCTTTTTTGGGGTGATGGTTGTTTTGGGGTTTTTTCCCCACAAACATTACTAAATGCGTACCCCTGTGAAACATTCATGTATGAAATTGAAATTAGATCTACAAATGATACCAAGTCCTTAAGTCATTATTATATGTGATGTTCAGTTGCTTGTCAGCCTATGATAATTCTGTACTATTGTGTGGTTTTATAAAATTCTTGTTTTAATAGTAGTTGACCTGTTATTTGAAGATGCATTGGAATTTCTTGTATCAGTTTCAATTAAGGTATGTTAAAGATGATAAAAGTGATCTTAGTTAATTATCTGTTACCATTATTTGCTATTACTTTGGTTTTTCTGTATCATTGGTAGCCTAGAGATGTATTTTTTCATTTGTCTCACCTGGATTTTGTCTACTCATAACTAGTCTTTAATATATAGACAGCTGTATCACAGAATTGCAATGTTTAAGCTCCCATTTTAAGTTTTATGCATAGTTTCAATATTTGTGTCTTTCTTCAAAAGTATCATGCCTGACCTAGTCCTACCTGCCGAGGATGATTTTCAGGTCATGAAGGTGTAATAGTTTCTCAAGGTAAGCAATCACAACTACCTTCTGCTCGATTAAGTAAACGTTTCGTGCCATTTCCAAGTGTTGTTCACATGTTCATTACTGTCACTGCTGCTTCTTCCAGAGAAAGATTTAGTTACATTGTTCTTTAGATAGTGCATCCTTATCCGTGTTGTTCACTCTCTTCAGATCCTTAGGGAGTAATTCCACTTTTGTGTTACCAAAGGTACATTTGTGTTCTTATCTGTTGTCTTGTTTTCCTTTTTTCTACTTCAACTTAGGAAAACAATTATTTCTTCTTTTCTGCTGCCTTTATTAACCAAGAGCAATTTACGTTTTTCCATTTTCCATATACACAGTAGCATTCATGATGAAGAACTTTCAGGTATGTTTACTTGACTAGGCATACCATGTATTTATACTTTGTTCATTCATCAAAAGTCAGTGAAATGCACTCAGTGTAAGTGTTCAAGGGAGGGAAGAAGGCAAGACAGGTAGAAGGCAAAGCTAGAAAAGGATCAGGATTTTTTATCTCAGTGTGACCTAGACTATGAAAGGTCTTATCTAAAGATGCACTAGTGTAATTTAAAAACTGTCTTTAAACAAACTTGCTGGTATAAACTGCTCTATGGGCTCTTATTGTAAATATTTGCTTGATTTTGATTGGGTATAAACTAAATTACTTTGTGTTAAACTGAAATCAGCCTAAATTAAACCAAAGTAAAAGTGCCTGCAGCTTTTGTATGGACTTCACTAAATTAGATTAAAATTGTGCACCGGATGCAACCAGTATAAATGTCATTTGTTGGCTGAAACCTGAATTACACAAATTATCTGGAGGAGGGTGGGAACTGGAAGAACAAACAGTAGTGCACAGTAAAATGATCAAAATCATTTGTTGAAAAAGCAAAATAATACTGTAGAAGCAGAAGCCTAAGAGAGTGTCTGAAGCCAGAGTTCTAAATAACATAATAGGATGATAGAGAACAATAGAGTGAAAGGAATGACAACAGATGGGGCTTGCAGGCAAGAGGAGCTGTGTAGCTGGAAAGCATCAAAAAAGCAAGCAGATACTTGTGACAGAAAAGGCAGTGTATGTTTTTAATATATGTGCACATCAAATTATCATGACAAATGATAATGAAAGGATAGATTTCAGCATTCACTAAGTTGGTGCTGTAACTGAAATGTGCAGTTGTTCCCTCCTCTGCAGTTTACAATGAGACTGAAACCTAAAGGTAACAAATGTTAAGTTTCATGTAACACAAGTAATTAAACTTGGACTGAAAAAACATCATGTTTGAAGAAACAGGGGAAAAAAATCAACCAACTCTGCAGAGAGTATGCTACCTGTAGTACTGAGCTGAAAAATGATGGAGAAAAAGGGCAGACTTGTTAACACAGCTTTTTCTGCAGACTGAAAACATAGGTAGGAATCAAGTATATCAGAATGCCTGCACAATGTGATGGATTCTTTAGTGTTCCTGGCTTTCAATTTGAGGCAGAATTAAAGTTGTCAATAGACAGCAAGGGAACATTGAAAAACACAGGTGTTAGTCTGTTCTTAAAAAATATTAAGAGATTTTAGGGGCTAATACAATAGATGTTTCTCAAAATTTAGAGTAAGAGGTGCCAGCGCTGAAAGTGAGCTGCCCACATAAGCATATAGGTAAACAGCTTTCAGCAAATACTAGATTAGACTGGTTGCAGATGTGTACAAATCAGGATAAGAAGTATCCAAGAAGGGAGCAGTGGGATGATTGAACTGAGACTTCATCTATAATAAAAAGAATTGCCAGTTATATGTACATACTCTGCTAAAAGAGGTGCAGATTCCCTAAAAATTCCTTTGCACTGCTGTACTTGAGGGCTTTTTATACACATAGCAGGGAGTCTAACTGTTCTGTTCTGTTGTTTGGGGTTTTTTTACTCTTATAAAGAGGCAAAAAAACTCCACAACTCACACACACACAAAACCCCTACCCAAACTACCAAAAGAGACCACCCAAAAAACAAAGCAGAAGAAATTTAAAGCATTGACTAGATTTGAAATTCGAACAAGACCTTGAAACTGAATGAAGGAGGACAAAAGTAAACGAAATGGGTTTAAATTAAACCTGTCAGTGTGTTATCCATCCAGAAAGGAATGTTATGTCTTGCACTTAGCTTGCATCCTTTGTTCTGTTAAGTAGTGGAATAATCTCTTTGTGGCAGTCTTATCTAGGTCTGCCTGTTTAATCACATTAATAAATGGCAAGTATCATGCTCATAATTGAAGACTGTGATCCTCAAGAGTAATATTTTATTCCCTCTGATAGTGTTGCTTCCCCCCTTCCTTCTGGATTGTCTCTCACTCTCCTGTTGTTTCTCTGATCTGCGTGCCCAAGTCTGTATAAGGTATGTTACCTTCCAAAGCACCTGTGCTGTTGGCAGTTGTGACAAACAGCTTGGGCTACTTTTTTTTTTTTATCCTTATTTTCTTGACTTTTTATTTATTCCCTCTTCCACCTGCAAGGTCTAAGAAAACCAATGAGGAAAGATACTAAAATAGGAATAGACCAGGTATGTAACTGAGAAAAGGGAGGAGACCATGGCAAGGCAGCAGATTTTGTGCTCAAACATAATTACTGTATTCCCCAAAGGAAAAGGCAGTTATTTTTGCAAGCTTTTTACTCCATCTTCCTCCTGTAGTTTACTAATATGTTTTTTAGATGCATTAACTGGAAGCCTTTGGTAGTCATGCACACATGCACACAGAGCTAATCCCTTAGCTTAAGTAGGTTGTGCTTCAAGTATGAGTGAAGTGGGGGAAAAATTAGCAGCTTCATGGTTGCTACATACGAAATTTTGGAATTGAGACATTTCTTTTTTTCTTCATGCACTTGAAATATTTGCTAAAAGCAACTCACAAAACAGTTTGCCTTGACACCAGGAAGTCATCTTTCTTTCGTGTGCCATTGTCTTTACAGTTGTACTCTGTTACAGTCACTGTTGTATTTTGTTTGCTAACTTTATTGTTTTAACTTCTTGCTATTTATTAATACTTTCTTGGGTTTTTTTCTCTAAAACCAAAGCAGACATAGGAAGGGAGGTATGTGGGTTTGCATGATGACTATTGTGGCCCTAAGAAGAACCTGTACAAACTTTCAAGTACATGCTTGTCTGAGAGAATGCTTTTTCTTGTAGGTCAGTTTATTTAGAACAGCTTAATATGTTTTACAGTTCACACTCTTTGGCATATCTGGATATCCCCTAAAAAGCTGAAAAATGGACTATGTCTAATAAATGCCAAAGAGACCCAGTTCTTCTTCCGATGAGTGCACATCAGAAGGAAACTATTATCCTGTAGAGGTGTAATCCTATCAGTGTAGACAAAATAGTAATTTGTATAATTTCCTGTACTATAGCAAATGCAAACAGAGACTTTTGTATCAATTGTCCAATGAAGCAGGGACATTGTAAGCCCTACCTTAAATTTAAAAAGAAAGGTAATAAATTGCCAGAAGAAGAAAATGCATCCAACTTCACAGACATAGCAGGCAGCAACTAGTATCTATTTGATTTCATACTGTACATGCCTGAAATATAGAATGGAACCAGTGCACGGCTTTAGTCTAATTTCAGTTTTGTGGATTCTTGCACTATTGCACCCAGATGTGTTTCATTTTTTGCACTTACTCCTATAAAGTTGTCCTTCAGAGACTTCTGGGAACCTTAAATAAATGAAGGCTTCATTAACGGCAACCATTTTACCTTCTTTTCCAAGGAAACCGGTCAAAACCTGTCAGCAATTTTGAGGTACACACCACCACCGCCCCTGAAAGCAGTGTGGTCCCTTCTGCCAGGCTGCATTTCCTCCTGGTCACATTCTTGCATATTAACCAAATCAAAATAATCTCCTTTGACCAGTCAAATATTTTCATTACCAAGAAACTAACTGGATTTGGCGGCAGGAGGGGAAAAAAGAGACTTAACAGATTCTTCAGTTCCGCCAGATGTGCATCCTTGCCTTTAAGTTACTCACGATATGTCATTGTGGCCTTACATGAGACTCTTGCCCATGTGTGTTCTTGTTGTGCAGTAGCTGATCTTGCAGGGATCAGAACATTGTGGCTTCAGTGTGTCCATGTCACACCATGAGGACAGCCTCGCTCTGGCTCTTTGTAAAGTTACTTAACATTTTACTTCAGTTCTTTTGCAAATACCTCTGCATTGTCCATGCTACCTGATTCTGTAGTTGAGACACAATACATGGTTGCCTCTTCTTGGTGAAAAGTGAGTAAAATTTCAAGGTCACTTTTTGAAGTGATCTAGAAGCCTAAGCTTCATTTGCCTGCAAAATGAGCATAGCTTTATGTAAGCCTAAAGATTTCTGTATCCAACTCAATTTTTCCTTTATTCCTTACACAGTCAAAGCTGTAGTTTGGATGTAGCTGCAACTGCATGAAAAACTTTGCTATAAAAGTAAAGAAAACAGTACCACAGTATCACTTTCTCAATTAGATGCGAGTATGTCAGAGTAAGAGCAGAAAAACCTGTGACAGGAGGGGTGCTTTGTCATAAGCTACACTAACAGGGACTGGAAAGATGAACTGAACTGGAAGCAGGGAAGCTGGCAGTTTCCACTGTGTTAAATAATTTCAGAATTTAAAAATACATATCTAGTGAAGGCATTTGACGTCATGGCTTCGAAGCTGAGTCTAGATTTACAAATTATTAGGCAACAGATTAGCAGATACTGGCCTCAAGCAACCAATTAACTGAAAGATATTTGGATATACAGATCCAGACTTTAGAAATATCTATTTTATAGTAACCTCCTTTAAGATATTTCACTAATGATGATATTTATTCCACTTTCATTTTGTAAAGATTTATGTGAGGGTGAAATGGGCAATTTCTGGACATGGATTGCTTTAAAACAATAGATTCATTTGAAATTGTAGTAAAAATGCAACAATATTGTGCAAGAGAAAATGAGATAAAATGAGGACAGAAGTATTTGAATACTCTAATTTTGAAATCAGATTTTTGTGGTCTCCTCCAATCTACAAAACCCAGCCAACAGCAGAGATTTTTTTTTAATTTTTTTTTAATCTATGGAAAATTAATAGAATATGGGATAAAGTAGTCTGGGAGAAGGGGTTTAGTAGAGATAAAGTCACTAAGACTAACCAAGAACATGACTTTTTTTTCAGTAGAAGGCGCAATGGCTCCTTCACTGCACAGGGAAATGAGAGCTTGAACTGCAGGGACAAATCTAAGGATGAAAACAAAGACCGGGGATTTAGGCCATCCACCTGGGACAGAGGAACATGTTTCACTCTAGATCTCCTGAATCTCAACAATGCTGTTTTCTAGATTCTGGAGTCACCTTCCTTCTCCAGTGAATGTTTACCTATTTAAAGAAGAACAATTTAAGGGGAAAATTAATCTCCATGTAAACTGTAATCTGAGAAATTATAGTTTGAGTTTCTGCAGTTGAGTCTGGAGAAATTTGAGATCCTAAAAATGTGTATTGGAGAAGGAAAAAGTTTCTCATATGTGGCTTTGTACAGGGCTTCACAATTCACACCGTCTGTCCAGCTTTCCCCAGAGGTTTCTCATTGGACAGTATGAGTCTGTCATATGCGACTTGTCTTTACTTCTTTACTACTTAACTTCCAAAATAGATTAAATTAAGGGAAGGATGAGCCCAGCATCCTTAAAAGACAAATTTCAGATATTATTTTCTCATACTATGTAAATAGTACTCTGCTTCTGGTAATTTACAGTCCAGATTCATTTTGACAATAGATTCCTATTACATAGTTTATTTTCTGCTAATTTTCACTTAAATATTTTAGTTGTTTTATTTATTTAAAAATTTCCTCTGACTTTTTCCTTGAAGCCTGGTCTGGTTGCTGCTGTTTAGATTTGGCTTTGCTCATCCTTTCCTCTTCTCTCTTTTTTCCTGAAGAAATGCCAACAGAATAAGCAATGTGATAGTGAATTACTTTAACACTTGCACCTCCAAATAACATCGAGAATGGAATGTGTCCATGGTAACCAGGATGCACGTACAACACTTTCCCTTCCTCATCTTTTTAATCTATGCAAATAGTATAGGTATTACAAAATCGATGCAGTGTATTTTTATTTGAAATAACCACATGCTTACAAATCATCAAGGTAATTGCAGTTTTTCCTCGATATTTGTACATAGGGAAGTTTTTAAATGGAATAGTGCTATCGACAGTTTGTTCCACTGTAATAATGTTTAGAAAAATCACAGTCGTGTTCAATAAAATTACTTAAATATTTGACTTTTGTTGTGCCTCTGCATGTTGGCCTGATCTTTCCATTTTGGAAGATAGTTCTACTGCAGTGTGCTTCCTGGTGTAATAATTAAGAGGAGGTGGGATTATAGAAATACATATTTCTGTAGGGGTTTTTTAATTACTATTAAAATGCTTTGGAATTTATAATTGTATAACGATACTACAAGAAAGTAAATTTTTATAGCCATGTTAAAACATCTACTGTAATGCACAGGGATATGTAATTTGTAGAGTATTGACTTAAGTGTTTCACTTTAGAGTTTGTTGAATTGTATAACAATAAAAATCTTATTCGAGAGTCTATACACACAAATGCCCAATCTACTGTTTGGATTAAATATGTTTTTCTACATTCACGTACACTTAAAGTTAGATTATAGATAAATACACACACAAATATTAAACAGAAATTATATAGAATACTTACTATGAAAAGTTTGTCCTGCTTACACTAGTGCAGAATTTGGTATCTGTTATCTGTATACACTTTGGTTTGTTGTACTGTATATCCCAGACTGAAAAGTATTGATTAATGTATTTTATAAAAGATTTCAACACATTATAGTCTGTGGTGCAATGTAGTTCTGCTTTTTTAAAAATTAGACTTCTGAAATTGTGTGTAGTTAATTTTCTGTACAACCTTATAGATTTAACCTGTACAACATTGTTCAAAAATTAAAAAGCACCAGTTGTTAATCATTTTTGGGAAGTGGTTTTGGAGGCAGGCAGAATGATTTTCTTTTTCAGTTACCGTTGGCATTTTCATGCTGAGAAATGGAGGTTTTGGGGGGATTTTTAAAATAAATGTCACTTCCAAAAGTAACATGAAATGGCCCAGAGAAAGCCAATGAACCACGTTCCTCTTCTCCTGTAACAATGGTTTTTTCCCCTGTAGTAGTACACTGTCTTCTTACACACCATGTTGAAGGGTATGCAAGCTGAGCAACATGTTACAGAGATGTCTTTTCTTTCTCCATTTGCATGTCAGTTTTGTTCTGACCTTATTCTCCCCTCATGTTTTCCACAAACAAGAATGGAAGTAGCCTCACATGCTGATTCTCCCTGCACTGCAAAAAGAGCTTTTGGAAGTGCAGTACAGCATTCCCTGTCCTATTATCCCCGTGGTGGGCTGCAAACATACTGGTTCTAAAGCTTGCCTAGGTAGTAAAATCATCTCTGAAACAGAATGACGAAGGCTTTATAATCACTTTTGCATTGAATCCTCATGTTCCCACTAGTATATGAAATGATGTCCCTAAAGTGAACATGGAAATCTATATTGTGTGTGTACTTTAAGAAATGCTAATTCTGCTGCGATCAAATATTTCAGTGATGTAATTTAGTTTTCATATATTAAATTTGACAATGCAGATTGTATGAATATGGGCTTTTTTACCTTCAAAGGAAGGCAACTGTTTCACTGCAAAGGAATAAAGACTGCGTGTGTATTGTAATATAGGATGAACTTACATAACTGAGTAGGGTGTTTTTTCTTTTATTCACATAATAAGGGTTATTGTACAAAGTATTGTGGATATCTCTGAGCAGTAATTGAAGCTATTTTGTATGTATGCAACCAGAAATATGATTTAGCAATTCTGATTACCTCCTAGAATGATATATTAGCCACAATAGCCATCCAAATGATAAATTTTACCTGACTATATTTGACATTCAGATGTAGATGTTAAGCCTTCCTTCAAACTTATTTACTGTTGCTGTTCATGAGATATTACAGGATAAAAGAAAGACTTGAAAAATAGAGAAATGACTGGTGCCTTAGCAGATCATCTGGAATCTGAGCTTTAATTTGAAAATTAGTGATGAAAGTGAATGCAGCTCATTGGGAGTTGCAAATACTTAATTCTCAGCTTTAAAATCTACACCTTATCACTGAAATACCAGAGAGCTCTAAAGTTAAATTTGATGTTGAGAGATGAAAACAGTCATCAGATCTGATTTATGATAGTAAATTTAGCTCTGGGTTCTTGAGTCAGTATATGTGAGTACTGACAGTTAGCTGAAGGCTTGCTTTTAATTTTCCTTTTCAACATGTCATTAGAAAAAAATAAAGATCTATGGAGTATGTTTTTATATACATGTGTATGTGTGTGTGTTTATAAATGTTCACCTCACTAATATTCTCATTTGTCAGTTTTATCACTCATTGTATCAGGAATCCACCTGTAGATATGACAGTGAAAAATCCTCACTTTTCTTAATGAAATGGAAGGAAATAAATCAGATTAATATTAATATTAGTAAGAGTAAAATAGATGTTCTTTTAACCTTGCCTACAACAGCAGATGAATCTTACTTGTGCGTTGGAGTGTGATCTTTACTAGTAACTTGTGTGAAGGGAGAAATGTCATTATGACTTTCCTTTCCTCTAGACCCAGCTGTGACAGCAATGAAAGTCAATATTAAAAGCTGATGCAGGGTTTAAGCACACAGGTAACGTTTTAAGAGAACTGCGGGGAAATTACTGATAGTCAGGGCCACTTATTCTCCATCATTTCATAGGTACCTAATTTATTATTCATATTATTTTTTTGTCTCAGTTGCATGCTTTGTAATGCAGATTTTCTGTCTCTGAAAATGTGAGTTGAACATGTTCTTCTGGAGAGCTTTATCCAGAGTTTTCAGACAGTCTTAAGCACCAAGCTTTGAACTGTCCTATTAATTCTGATTTTAACAAAATGTTAAAATCACAGTTTAACTTCTAACATTGCCACTTTTGAACACCTGAGAAGTTGAATGGGTATTTCTACGTAACCACATAATTTAATGCCTGATAAATTGTGTTTCTCTGATGAAAGGAAAAACAAAACCAGAATGTTTATAGCTTTGCCAGTTGAGATGTCTTTAAGTGTGTTGTATTTCTCCAAACAATTTGCATGCAGGGACGGGGAACATTTTCTTTGTATGTAAAAACATTTCACGCTTGTTCTAGGTGCATTATGGGATGTTTATTGTCCTGTGAGGCATGTTCCAGGTCTGCTGGTAAAGTAACTGTGGTCTGATCTCTTAGGATAACTTTCTTGTGGGACTGTAGTAATACTGTCACAACCTGACACCTGAGTCTGAGTAATGTATTTGTCTCATGGCACTTGATATTCATTTCTTCTGCCTTTTTTTTTACTTCCTCCACAAGCGTAGGTAATTTTCAGGTGATGGCAAATTTCACTTAGGAATGAATTTCATCAGTGAAGACCTGGAGAAATTAAAGAATCCCATGAGGATTTCTTTGATGATTCATCTCTTCATAGTGCGATGATAATAGTAATTACAAATTTGTGGCGGCATATAATGGAATAACCTAGCAATATTGATCTGTAAAAACTTCCATAAAAGACGTGATTGCTTTGGCTAATATACTTTTTTCTATTAATTTATTAATAGAAGTTAATGTATGAATGCAGGAAAAAACCAAAAAGATGTGACAGTAAACCTAAATATATGAGATAAGTCCCAGCAACATTGATAGTTTCATTGTGAGACAATGTCAGAGGTTTTAGCAACAAAAGTAGACCAGAAAACAGTATCTTCATGGCTAATAACTCATAATGCTCTGTGTTAGCACTTTTCTTTTATGGCCATTACCTACATCCCCAATCTGATTTCACACAAGTAACCGCAAATGCAGCAGGTAACTGGGACTATACAAGTGCAACACAACTTCAGGCCACAAAGAGAAAGGCAGTGGGGACAGCACTAAATAAACCATAGGGGTAGACTGGCCACTGAGAACATCTGAAATAATGATGCCTTTCCCCAAAGTTCCATGGAACTCAGTGTCCCAAGTGGCTCTGCATCTTCTTATAGTCTTGATTCTCAGTAATGGATTAACTTTAAGAGATAGTCATGTCACAAGATATGGTTGATCATGATCATGACTTACAGAAGAAACAGTGTCCTGTTTCTAAGCCAAAGACACGTTAATTCAGTAACTGCCGGGAATAGGAGAGGTGAGATGTGACCTAGTCTGGAAATGGAGAAGTTCAGAACTGCATCTGCAGGCACTGCGCTGAGATCTGAGGCTTTTGTAGCCCAAGAGACCTGATAGCACACGAACACCTTGGATTGATGAGATTTTTTTTTTTTTTTTAAATGAACTGCTCTTGTATTCTGATTGTGTACAGGCATTGAAAAAATAGTTACAGATGTGACTCTTATTTATCCTGTTTTCATTAGGAACTTGAAAGGTGTCATTGTCAAATGACAGTCCTGTTTTTCTCATCAACAACTTTGGTAGACATCATCTTATTGAATCATCATCTTGCTTGAGTAAGTTGCCCAGGGAGGTGGTGGAGTCACTGTCTCTGGAAGTTTTCAAGAGGCATCTGGATGTGACACTTGGAGCATGGTTTAGGGGCGATTATGGTGGGGCTGGTTTGATGGTTGGACTAGATGATCTTGAGGGTCTCCTCCAGCCTTTATCATTCAGGGATTCCACGGTTATTTACACCTAGGTGGAGGATGTCTGCTTTCCCAAGAAGTATATGAATCTTGGGAAAATGGTGTGGTGGTAGGAAAGAGGGTAAAACTATGTATCTCTTTTCAAGAATAAATCTGAGTGTATCTTCATTTAGGGTCTTGGATAAGACCAACACATTCCCTATGCTTTGCTTATTAAAATCTCACACTTCCTACAGCACAATCAAGAGATTTTTAGTGCTGGTGAGTTAATGCGGTCTGCAGTTCTATGTTTAGGTTTGTGTTTCTGATTGCCTGTTATAACTGTTGCAACTGATCGATTTCAGATGATTGGATAGAAATAATACCCCTTCCTTGGGCAGTTGGGTAGGGAGGCTGCACGGGACCACTGTTAGCGTTCCATGGATGGAAAGACGGCGCATTCTGAGCTCCAGTGACTGGGGATAGGTACAAACCATGGAAAAAATTTCCATCAGCACTCACAGTCCATGACAAAACCAATCTTTAATTCCAGATATTACTGCTTGTTTTGACTAGAAGGGGAACAAATGTATCCTGAATCAATAGAAAATGGACTGCCTGTTGAGTTTGGCTCAGGCTCAACATGTCTTTAAATATGCTGGGGTTTGCAGTAGATGTTCGTAATTGCTCTGTTAGTTGAAGCAGAGTTGTACTGTATTTTAATTTGTGACAAAATTGATCATCAGTTTTTATAAACTTGAACTTCTAGAGAAGTAGTCTTCTATACTTCTTTGTTTCCCTTTTTTTTTAATTTACCTCAAAAAAGTAGATTTGGCATATGAATATATATTGGTGAGAAGGATTTTAGTGGGGTTTTTTTTCAATGCTTATAGTGTAAGATTTTCCTGCAGCATTTGATATTAATAAGATGTCACAATAAAACATCTGTTTTACATTACCTGGGCACAGGGATTCAAATGATTAAATTATTGTTAACATGCAATTTTCTACTGTTATTCTGTGTTTTCAGAAGGTTACAAGTAAGGCCTGCCCGCTTTTTCCTGAGAAGTGTTACCGGTGGCTCAGATGTTTCCTATCCCATAGGAAGTATTGAAAGCCACAGTCGCCATTCTTTTCTAACATTTAGTCATTTCTTCCTTCTTCTAAAGTTATCTCAGAATTCGGGGGTTTCCCCTCTATTTTTTATAAAAATTGTAATATCAGATAAAAGTGTTTTGTTTTCAGAAAAGTGCTAATATAAATAGAAGTATTATGAGAATAAATTACTATGTTTGTGAGAAGTTGTATTGTTATACTGACACTATTTATGTCCATAGCTCTTGCTGTTCCACACAATCAGATGTTTTTACACCTCCTCACCTCCTGTTAGAAGGAGCTTTTCTGCTCCTAAGTATTCACAAATTATCTTTTTTTTCTCTTAATTCTCCACAAATACATATATACAGGAATATATATATACTGTAATAATATTCTAGTTATCCTTACTGATTTTTTTGCCACATGAGGATTCAAATAAAAAAACTCATCAGACCTGTGGTTTGCTGCTAAATATTTGGTACATAACCCTGCCACCGAAATGTTTTCCTGTTAACTATTGGTATTTCCTGTTATTATCTCCTGGTTTTCATTCCCAAGATTTCATCTGTTTTCATGTAGCTGGGATTTTTAGAGGTTTTTTCTTTTTTTTTTTTTAAGAAAGGTGCTTCAACAATTAACATTACCATTTTAGTATATTTATAGTACCTCCCATACAGCTATAAACATCCGTGTTTGTTTTGAAATGTTTTCTGTTCTTTTTAGACAGTGAAATAACTGATCATCAGTTTCCTTTCATAATCTCTATAAAGTCAAGAGGGTACCGCAAGGTTTTGTATATGGTTTTGCAGCAATGGAAAATTAATTGATGGTAGTGTAGAACAAGAGAAGAGAGGTCTACTTATATTTCTGGATGAGTGAACAAAGAGTACAAGTCATCAAATAGTCTCCAGCACTCACAGGATGAATTTTTCATAGACAGCTTATTAGAAATATTCCTAGAAAAATTTATTTTCAATAGATTTTCCCAGTTCGTCATTAGCTGCAGATACATTAGAGCAGAATAAACACAGCTAAATATATTTTAAAATAGCCAAAACAGATTGCATGATAATTTCTAGAAATAAATAGTTTTAAAGAAAAACTCAAATATCCATGTGGCAGCCTGATTAATCTTCAACATGAAATAGATGCAGTGTAAACATGATCGTTGTTCCCAGTATGTAAAGATTTGGATCATCCTTCCATATCAGCTTGAATTAGTCAGCCCAACCATTTTTAGTTGGTGATGTAGATCATTTTGTACTTGCATAAGGAATTTGAGGAAAATTACCAACTATATAGAACTGAGATGCTTAGAAAGCAAAAAAGCAAAGGAGAACTGACAGCAAACTGCACTTGCAGCAAGGAAATGAAAGCTTGTATAATGTTGGGCCACCTACCCAGGGACGTGAAGGAAGATCAGGCAATGGCTTCCTTCTACATAGCTACCTTGGGAATATTTGGGGGGAAAAAAGAAGAAAAATGTAGTCACATAAGCTTGAGGTTTTTCACTCATCTTACAAAATACTTTGTAAGGAAAACTGCTGCATCAAAATTGGCTGATAGTATAGTTTCAACTTCCATGAGTCTCTCTTTTTATCACTAATGTACATGAGATGATAGATTCTAGTTAGTTAAAAGCAAACAAAAAGTCCCCAAAACACCAAAAAAACCCCACTTTGGATGTATTAGAAAACAATTCCTACTATAAAAACTAGTGATTCTGCTTTAAATTGTGATTATGTATGAAGAGGGGAAAAAATCCTGTTCTAATCTGAATGACTGCTTTAATTTTGCTAGATCATAGGAAATCAAAATATAACACTGATTGGTCATTAGAAGTGTAGCAAATTGAATTCAGGATTCTGTTTTATGATGAACTAATAATTTTATTACAGCAATTTGATAAAATAGGTAAATGATCTGAAGAAGCAGTGTTAAACTCAGAACGCCAAGTTCCAAGTTGGACACAGAAGCAGAAATAATTGCCTGTATGACTGTGGGATGGGGAGTAGCTCACTAAGTAGGAGGCCTACAAAAAGAATTTGGTGTTGTATTAAATTACAAAGTAATGAGTCCTAAAATGTCATGTCCTGTAGAAGGTAACTCTTCGATTTCATTGGTGATTTAACTGTACCTACATGAGATAAGAAGCAGAACTACAGGGACTCTTGATGTCAGAGCCATCATTATTTTCCCCAAAGCATATGACTGAAGTACTTTTTCAGTTGTTTTACTAACCTCCCCCTGAGTAATTAGCACAGTCTTTATCTTAAAAAATAGGTATGTGGAAAAGTGGATCCAAAAATGGGTCTGGACATTCATGTTAAATGTTATTTTTCTCTAGAAAACATTAAAAAAATAAGCTGACTTTTCTGTTGATTATTTGGGTTTGTTAGGTTTTTTTTAAGATGTATCTGAATAACTTGAGATTATTGGTAAGAAATTTCAGGCTTTTGCAAGTCTGTTGTCACTGGGGTTGGTTTCTTTTTTTCCCCAGTTCAGACTGCTGTAATGTTTGGTGCCAAAGTTCTGGAACATGTCCTCAGTCTGTGCCGAGGTAACTATGACTTCCTGGAATGGCTTCCTGTCCCATTGCTCCTGTACATCATTTCCTTTCTGAGGCTTGAAGATATTGCCAGACTTTCTCAAGTTTCACACAGATTTGAAACAGTAAAAATTAAACAAAAAAGTTAGCTTTCCTGTGCAGCATGTTCATTTTGTGTTGCCTCATTGGTTTAACATAATCATCTATCTATCTGCTATACTTAAGACAATAAATAAACTAAGGATTGTCTCTTTATTGAGACAATAAATGAATGGGAGCAGTAAAAGCTAGATCTTAAAAAGGCTCTTAGATTGTGCTTATCCTGAAAACTTTTATAATAAACACAATGATCCAGATAATTCCATTGCAACCCATGGCTGGGTGCTATGCACCACTTCCAGGATTAAGTATTGGAAATGTAAAACCTTTGCTTTGTGTTATGATTCCTATTGTTGTAATGTCTAGGAACTTCAGCCACAGACTGGGATCCCTTATGCTAGACCCATTTGCAAACAAAAGTCACTGCCACACCTTACATTTTACATCTTTGACAAAAGGCAGGAGCACAAGGAAAGAGAATTTAATATAGTTTTTTGTAGACTTCACATCAAGAAACGGTAAGAAACACAAGAGGAGAAAGAGGTGACTTTATGCTTGCTTGCTAGGAAGCTCTTTTCCAGCTCTCAGCAAAGTATGGAAAATAGTATGAACATGTTGAATTGAAGCTTTAAGGTGTCAGTAAGAGAAGCTGCCACTATTGGCTGATTGGAGCTGTGTGGCCTCTCCGTGCTGAAAGAGGGGCAAGTAATTGGAAGGATAGCCTGGAAGTTGCAGGAGAATGAGGGGCAATCTGTTGGTGCAAAAGAGAAAAGTCATATTGGAAAGGCCTTTGAGAGGTCATCTGTTCCAGCTTCCCGATCTGTGCAGGGTCAGGAAATAGGGATGGAAAGAGAATATGTTCAGAGCTATGATCGAGGAAGCTTATTTTTGTGGGTCTGAATACCTCAAAATTGTATTTTCTATCCCAGTCAGAACCTGAGAAAAGGCTGCTGCAATTATTCCAGTAGGTGGAGAAAAGGATTTTATCTTACGAAAAATAGAAATGGAAGTGTTTTAAAGAGAAAAATAACTTCTTATCCCCAAGGGTGCAGTGAGAGCATAGAATGAAGCCTGTTAAGTTGCGGGTTGAGCAGTTAATGAAAACATAAGTAATGGTGAGACCTTATGAAGAAGTTAAAACCACGTTTAGTTGTCTTGAGTCTGCTGTGACAACTAGATAAGCTCTGAAAGACTTCAGAGAGACAGATTAGCCGTGCAGTGTGGAGAGTGGGATGTGTGTCTGGTACAGAGTACCTCTCCGAACTGTACCGGGGCAGATTGCTCCCAGAGCCTGTATTATTTTGAGGCCAGCATTTCCAGTTCATGTCAGACTGTGGGCAGTTCCCAGGGACGTGGCTGTGCTGCTGTTCCTGTGGTGTGGCTGCAAAAGTGTTACACGTGCTTCAGCAGGAGTGAGTTCGAGTGAGCACAAGAAATAGGAGACAGCGCAAGGAAAGCACAGGAGAAAATGGCAAGACAGGAAAATAGAGCATGTCTTAGAGATGAAGGCCAGATGGGAGCAGATAAGCTTGCTGAGTTCTGGGCTTTCAGTTTGAAGATAAAACAGTTGATATTGTGACTGGGAAACAACTGGTTAGAGAACAAGGGAATAAAAACAACTAAAGGAGAGGAAGAGAATGGATAGAAGAGAGGTCAGGAAATTATTTTTTAGTATATTTGGAATTCATCTGTCATTTGCAGAGTGTGAGTGGAGCAGGATGAAGTACTGTGCTGGGCAGTAAACTTTCCATTAGTTTAATACAAAGCCTTGGGTATTCTGGAAATCCTAGAAATAATTAAGTTGCATAATAATAAAGATAATACTTTGGCACAGTGAAAAAACCTCCTAGAAATAGCCATGCTCTCTCTCGTTTCAGCAGTATTTTTAGGAAATTAAAAATTTGCCCAAATAACAAGAGTTTTCATTCCCAGACTAATTTATGTGTATGAATGCTGCTTTCTGTGGAATTATAAACTATCACGTTCGGAATTCCAGTGTTTGTCCCGGCACAACTGCAGGATGGGGACCCGTTTGTGTTGTTTCGGCGGAGCTGCTGCAGAATTCGCGGCGCTGCGGGGCCGTTCGGCCGCCAGAGGGAGCGGCGGCAGCGCCTGCCTCGGTTGGTTGTTTATACAGAACGCTGTGTTTGCAAATAGCAACGTGTCGTGCTGAACACCAGGCTCACGGTGTCCATTTCCCATGGAAATAGCTGAATGAGGAGAGGCCGAGAGCAAGCGGGAACTTAGGGAAAACTTAGAAAAGGTATATATTTTCATTTCAGCACTTCTGCTGCAATTTGGCCTCCACGATCCCTGCTCTCCCTTTGCTAAAACGTGCTGGGATGTTGCGTGCCTGCACAAGAACAAGCAGCACCACACATACAGTGACAGCTTTGCTGTAGGCAGTGAGTTAAGCAGTTTAAGGTGTCCAGCTCCATCAGCAGTAACAGAAGTTCCCTTTCTGTTACCACTTAACCAGGCACTTGCATCGAGTACGACTGCACGGAGATCCCTGCAATTGCACATGTAGAAAAGTGGAAATTTCAGGGGAAAAATCAATGTTGCTGGGCTCTTGTGTCATTTACAATGGGAAGGTAATATATAATGTCCTAATTTTTTGTGATAGTTCTGTCATTAACAAATTACTTTTTTTTTTCTTCCTCTTTATAATATTTCCACTTGTTTCTGTTTATGGAGTCATTCTGAAAGAGAGAAGGATCTCCTGAGAAACAGGCTTAGTCTTTGCAGTACTTCAGAAAATTTCCTAAAATTGCATTTCTGTTGTAAGCCCTGAGGCTTCTCTTACCTCCCTGAAACAGATTTGTATTTCTGATGTGATTTCTACATCCTGACAAATTTTTTGGCATCTACTTACACAACTTGGTTGATTTCAGAGCAGCTGTACGAATTACATACCAGGAGAGTATGTGGCATTACAGCTGCTTTTAGTGTGGCAGAAAGGCCTTTGGTATCCTACCAGAAGAAGCTTCTCAGATTTTTACAGAACGTGAGAGATCTTGCACTGGCAACACTGGGCAAAAGTTCACTGATGTCTTGTGAGTTTGAACTAAAACTGCATCTTTCAAGATACGTGGGCAGCTTGCACTGCAGGTGACCTGTGCTGTGTAGTGGAATAATCAGCAATGAGTAAGCCAAATTATGATTCTAAGCCTCTGCTTTCTCTTACAACTACCTACATGACAGTGAGCTATGGGAAACTATTGTGGGGCACTTGTGTGACATGATCACACCTGAAATGAGGGAGCTGGCATGGGAAGGGCCCTGGGAGCCATTTTTCACACACAGACACCAGCTGCAGCTACAGCTCTGAAGGAGGAGGCAGAAACAAGATGCTCAGAACAAAAAATTAACTGAATAAAGGTGTATTTTTCACTGAAACAGTTGTTATAATGTTTATAGGTGTGGGTTTGCTATTTATTGGGTCAGACACATGGACTTTTCATTTTTACTAGGGAAAGCAGATTTTTTTAAGGATTGAAAGAGGAAAAACAAAGTATGTCTTACTAGGAGCAATATGTAAATAATACAATGTTTAATATGTTGAGCATCCTGAAATTGTGTTATAATCAGCATCACAGCAGTTACTAAAAGTAACTAGCAATATATGAGATGTGGCTTCTTTGTACTTCATCATTCTGACTTCTCTCATTTGTATATATGCTATACATGCTCCATGGCTTATAGCAGACACAATGGCATTGCCATTAGTACCTTTACAGAAGCATCTGTTACTTCGTACTACAAAAATTGCTGTTGAATGCTGAGGCTTTTACTGTCCCCCACGGTAAATCTGCAGTGTCTATAGGCCAATAAAATGTAGCTGGTTTCCAGAGCTTGATGTGTGTTGAAGGGTTTTTAAATTAACTATCTGAACTTCAAACAAACAATAATTTTGTCACCAAGAAGAAGGTTCTTTGGAGACTGAGGGTGTGGATCAGATGATCCTCCTCACCTTGGACAATCCTTCAATGCCATGTTCAAGGCACTCTGCCAGCATGGTATGTGCATGACATGTTTCCTTCATGTTACTGATGCAGGAATTTTTGAAACTAGTTACTTCCAATGTCCGAGTTGCATATTTAGTAAGAGACATTTGCTATCTTTCACGGCTAACAATGGTTCCTTAAGAGTGTTGTAAGGCAAAGGCAGTTCTTACTGGTGTGACTGACTAGCTCCAACAATCAGCTTCAGTATTTAAGAAGCCAAATACTATTATCCTGAAACTACCAGCTGATTAATATATCATTTGCAATAGCCTACATTTAGGACCCAAGTATAAACAACAGTGATTTCAATGTTTGGATATAACAGTGCAATATTTGAAGAGCATAAGGACTTTACAATCTTCTAATGTGTCAAGTATGAAACCTGAATTTTATAAATTGATTAAAAACTGAATACTTGGTTCTTGTATCATTCTGCTTCTTTATAAATCAGTGCTTTAATACTTAAAAGATATTTGCTAATTTAGGTTAAGAATATTTTGGTTTATAAGTATATACCAGTATTCTGGAAGCATTTGGTGATCATTGATCTTAGAAGAAACATGTAGTATACTTTGTGGTTTTTTTAGGATAATGACAAATACAAATTTTATTATGTGGCTAAAACACTGTATTAATTAATAAATGAACAGAAAGTGTAATTTTTGGGTAATGTGAATTTATTCCCACCATATGGCCCAGTAAGGACCTCTATAGAAAGACATATTGCAGATATCACAAGTGAACAGCATATTATTTATTAATGTAATATGCAAATAAAGTTCCTTTGACAAAAGACAAAGTGATGATCTGTGTGTAAAGGATACGTGTCTTTCATAAAGGAAAACAAAAAGGAAAATGAAGGAAGTAATCACTTCAATATATATTTCACAGATAAAAGATAGCTCAGTTAAAATAAGCTATCAGCAGCATTCACAACAAGAAGACATTAAACCTGTAACAAAGAACTGATGTGAACATTTATGTGAACATTTTCTCCAACAAAAAAGCTGATTTTCAGAAGTTACTGACTGTGTGTTCACACCCTGTGTTGCAGTTCATCGTCACCTCAGTTGTTTTATGTGAATATTAAAGGCCATACCTAACTACTATATGATTGAACTGATCTAAATCTTAAAGTAGTTCAGGGTTTTCCTAAGGTTTTATTTTTTAACTTGGCTCATTTCAGTGATCTATTTTAAAGTACATCCCTGCCAGAAGTTGTAGATGTGCAACACTAAGAAGCTGGTGAATTGCAATATAGAGCAACAGGCATAGTGGTTCAGAATCTTTTCTTAGCCAACCTTGCAGCTGTAAAGAGGATCAGTATATTGATGGTGTTGCATACTGAACTGTGTCCTAATAGCTTTCAATATAATAGTATAATAGTATCAATTGGTTTTTTTAAGGAATTCCAGCACCACATCTCAGTGGTAAACTAAGAATCTGATTTGTCATGCAAGAAACTTTCATAAAGCTAAGAGGACAAAAACATACAGTGGCTTTTATTTGATAGGGAAATTAACACCAGATTCACCTCTCAAAGCTGAAAAAATTACATCCTGTCCCACCATGCAACACCTTCTGCATTGGTTACTGGGTGCTTGATGTTAAGAAAATTCATTTGAATATTTTAAATGTTCTTTAGCTCTTTCATGCTCTGCAGCATCTAATCTTCTAGTGAATAAACTTCTCAAACATGACCATCTTAGTCAGTTCATGGTGTACATTATAAGCAGCACCACAACTGCTCATAATGTAACAGGTTTTGTTATTAAATGAATTGTAACAAAATTTAGTGTGCTGTAGTAGAGTTCTTCCCCATGGAGGGAGACAATGGCAATGTAATGAAATTCTACAGTACCTCTAATTAAGTAAAGGGGCCATAGACCCCAGACTGTTTCTGGAAGTATTTTCCAGTCAATAATACTTTCCATATGTTTCCTGTTTCTGCATTTATGATTTGTTTTTCTTCAGGTGAATTGTGTGTCACAGCATTTATAATGCAGCCTATGTATTGAGGATGGCTACTTTATTATGCAGCTGATACTTTCAAAAAATAAAATTAAAAATCCTTGAAGTAGAATTACAGAATATTCTGAGCTGGAAGGGACACACAAGGATCATCAAGTCCAACTGAGTCACTTCAGAAAAATATAAGGACTTTTCTTCAGTTTCGTATCACAGAAACAGTAATTTTAATACATTGAATTAATGGAATTATTGTACTAGCATTTCAACAGTACTTGACTAGCCAGGCAAGAAATACAATCATTTTTTTATACTCTGTAACTAATTTTTTATCAGACTGAATACATAGTAGGAAGGACTTTTATAAATTATTCCTGTCCTGACCAAATTCTCTCATAGGACTAGTGGAAATCAGGAGTAACTGCATTGCAGTCAATGGATTTTCACCAGTGGTTAGGGGTGAAAAGTTGAAAGAGAAGCAAGGCTAAAGGCTACTAGCATTGTTGTGACATTAAAAGACTAGCAGTGTGCTTTTAATCACTGTATTTGGTAGTTCTAAAGCAAAATATCTTAACTCACTTTAAAAGCACGTTTCTATTCATTTATTAGCATTATGGAGCACATTTGCTTTTCACTTAAGGACAGCTCAATGTGATTGGTTCCATAAGAAAAGCATCTTCATATTGTCACACAATAGAAACATGAAAACAAAAAACGTTCTGTAAAAAACTTCTGGGATTTGTTCTATACTTGTGCTTCTTCTGTAGATTTTTGTCTTGGTTGTTTCTTTTGAATACAAGGCTGTATAAGTAAAAATATTATTCCCACCATGTATAGCAAGCCAGCTATGTAAAAAGAGAAATCGTATTTTTGTGTGATGTCATAGATCCAACCTGGAAAATAAGGACAAAACATGTTTGTTACAAAGCTTGACAGCAAGGCATAAACACAAAAAATATTTCACATTTCTCTCATGACATTTCAGTCAAATCCATAGATGTTTTCAGGAAAAAAAACATTTTTTAAACAAGTTGTCATGAGTCTGACTTTAAAATAGACATTTTGTAATCCCAAACCAATCAGTTCTTCCACCCTCCTGCTGCCTTTCTGAAATGCCCAGCACTACCTGGTTCAAATCCTGTGCCTTGTGCAAGCAAACATATTCCTAATCGCTCCCTCAAAGAGTCATATACAAATAAAAGACTTTTCAAGATATATAATCTCAATACTGCAGTGACTCTCATTCCAACCTCAATTCCTTTGCAAAAACACATTAAGGTTATTTCAGAAAGGTCTGAGAACCCAAACTAGCAAAATTCTCTCATGTCATGCTGGTTGCATTGTGATGTAACCACAAGATCAGAAGCTTTTTTTGCATCACCCACTTGCATCCAATTTGCTTCATGACCAGTGACCAGCTACAGACCCACGTTCAGCACAGGCTGAGAGGTGCTGGGAAAACACATGGCAGAGTGAAACACTGCTGCTTTTCAAAGGGCACTGAGCAAGCTTTCTGTTGGCTCACTCGGTGGTGGGGAGAGAAGGGATGAGCTCGCTTTTCTGGTCTGCTTGTCCCTTCACCCTGCAGCCATCTCCAGCTGGCCATGGCCATGACTCTCAAGGTTTCTTTCTGCTTTCTTCTGACCAACATCCTTGTTAAAGAGCGCTGTAGTCTGGGATAGTACTGACCATAAGCACCCACATCTCATCTGCACTTCCCCATCTCTTTCCATTAGAAAATTCATAATGAATGTCTGTTTAAACCTGAGTAACTCTGGGAATACCATACCTACACTTCTACCTTCTGCTGTGGATGGCAGTAAAGCACTGCAGTCCCAAAGTATGTATTTCTGGCTGAAGGAAGGCAAAGCAAAGGTAAACACATCCACTGGTAGCTTAAGAGTGGTGATACCCAAACACACACCACAGCCTTGGGGCTCATACTGTGGCACAAACAGCTGCCTGCCCTGGGAACTAATCTTCATTTTTTCATGTGGGTAGAGGAATGAGCATATATAGTGCATATACTACACATAACATAAAAATAGGTTCACCTTTCTCATTGGAAAAAAAGGTGTATGATACTATTTTAAGGAAACATACCATTGAAAGAGTAGATTATAATAGATTTGGGGTTATTCCTAAGAACTGTAATTTGCAATGTGAATAGTGAGCTGGTACCCAGCAGATGTCATCTGTAAATTTGTACAATGTAAAGCTGGATCTTATAATCAGTTCTGGAGCAGCTGGGAATTTGTTAACTACACATACTCATAACATAGGAAAGTTTAGTAATAGAATGAGTCACATGGTTATTAAACAAACATCTGTTGTTTAGCAATTTGTACTTTTTACCTGCAAAGGGTGGTCCAAACAATGCAGATATTCCATTGGCACAAATGATGATGCCATAGGCATTTGCAAGGTGTTTAGTTCCGACTAAATCTTCAGTCACAACAGGCATTAGAGAAAAATAGCCACTAGAAAATCCTATTAGAGCGCAAACCACAGCCAGGCCGACGTATGTTTGCATTAGTGGCAAAGTAAGAATGCAGATGACCAGGGTAAAGTTAGCCATGAGGAAGACATTCCATGTGCTGATGCACGGGAGATCAGAGATGATACCAAGGATCACCTTACCAAAAATATGAACAATGGCTATAATGGATGTCAGAGGAAATACATTGTCCTGACTAGATAAGTTGTACTGCTTGACTATTTCTGGAAGATGAATAAAGGGAATGACAAAGCTGCTATAGGCAAACAAAGCCCAAATTATAAAGGCCACAAATACTCTATTGGTAAACAGTGATGCAGCTCCAAAGTAGCTGGAGTACCATAGTGCAAAGCCCTTCCTGACTGTCAGTGTCAGCTGGCTCAGTGTCTTAAGAATGCGCAGTCCATGCATATTCCTTCTGCTTCTAGAGTTACCTCCAGGCTCTGTGTGCTGAATGCTCTCCAGCACTTTGTCGTTTGTTGCCTCTTCTTTTTCCTCTGGTTCTTCACCGAGGGCTCCGTTAGATTTTATAGTCTCTGTAGAATGGGACGGAGCTTTGGCCTGATTATCCTCGCTGTCACTTCTCACAACAGATTTTTCACTGAGGTCTTTGGGAGAGAGTGGTCTCATAAGCGCCCCGCAGACACAGAGGTTCAGAGAGATGGCACCCTGGATGAACATGGCATTCCTCCACCCAAATTCAGTGCAGAGGTACTTCAATAAGGCAGTCATTAAGAAAGCTCCAAATCCTGTGCCTGTGGTACTGAGCCCTTGTGCCAGTGCTCTTCTCTTCTGAAAATACTGCCCTACCATGACCACTGCAGGCAGATAAACCATGCCACTTCCAATGCCTATGAAAATAAATAAATAAATAAAACCCCTTAATCAATATGAACTTTTTGCCAACAACATAAAAAGCAGCGAAAACCAGATCAGTTTTATTCCTAACTTTTATATAAGCATAGTGGTAAAACCAATAATAAATATTCAATTCTGATGTCAGCTTTCACTTCTGCCTTGTAGCATTTTCCGAAATTTGCAATACTCATTCCAGTGAGACTACAATACTGATATTTAACTGCTGCAAAAAATTAAAATACATGGAAGATGAAACCTTTACCTCAGGTTCAGCATGACACTGCTGGAAAGCCACAGACATCCCACAACCGATCAGGGACAGTTAATATGGGGACAAACACAGACGCACCCTATTCTGTCTGTAACACCTGCATCTGACTGTATCAGTGACCAAATTGCTTAGTGAGCGCATCTTGTTGCCTTCACCTGAGTTCACCAGCAGTGAAGACTCACACTGAGTGTCTGTCCTTGCTCTGTAACTGGTGCCACAGTGACTGTGACACACATTTCAGGAGTCAGCACAGGGTTAGCATGATGATGGACCTTGGGTGGCTCCAAGGTTGGTTCTGTTTGGGCACTCCAGGGAAGTCCAGGGAGGGCCACACAGTAGCTGCACAGGCGTAAGTCTTAAAAGGCAAATCTCTCATTTTACAGAAAGCCCCTCCCCTGTAGTTAAAAACCAAGGTATTCATGGTACATACTTCAAGCAGAGAGAATTGAGAGCTGTGCAAACACAACATTTAAGGTAACAGTTGCCCATTTTTTTTCACAGCATATTTCAAACATAGGAATTTGGACTGGAACAGATGTATGCAGAAGATGCTTCCCAATTCACTGTGACCATAACTCAGAAGAGTGTTTTGGGCCTTAAAAGTTTTCCTAAACGGGTGATAATGCAGCTACAGCATGATTTAGCTATAGCTAGGTTGGAGTAAGAGCAGTGACTCCAGCAAAGCTCGAAAAAAGCCCTTCAACATCCCAGCAGTGACCATGACTGAGGCTGACCTGTTTTACCTGTTCAAAGTATTTATTTCTTTGCTAGGCTTATACACAATCAGGTTTTTATTCTGCACAAGTGTCTCTCCCCAACCCCAGCCACAGAGTTCAGGGAGGCCTCTCTGCCCTGCTGGAGAACTCCTGCTCCTGGGGCTGGCTGCTGCTGGGTGCGGTGAGGAATGAGCTCCTGTGCGTGCCAGTGCTCGCTGTGCTTCCCCCAGAACAGGACGCTTTGAAATGGATTTATCTGGTCCTTTTATCCTCTGGGGTACACAGCACAGCACAGCCCCACAGGTGCTCGCGGGGCCACAGATCTCTCCATGCCTTTTGCTCACAGGTTTGTCAGGGCCAGCTCAGCTCTGCCCCAGCCATGCAGGACCTTGGGGACACGGTGCTGTGCCAGCGGCTCCAGGGCCGGGAGAGGGGATGGGAGTGCATGGGCAGGGACTGGGGCGAGGGGTGAGTGAGGAATCCATGAGTGAGGGGGCAGGGGATGGAGCTGGAAGGAATATCTCAGGCATCTCAACGATGTTTTTCCTGCCAGAATTACTCCTGCAACAGCACTTAACTTCTCCACCTCACATTAGAATTTGCTTCTGATTTTCTTCTGTAATACAATCTTCACCCCTCTTTAAATTCTCCATATAATCTCTGTCATTTGTCTGCTATTTTGTGTGTACTCTTCCTGAAAAGCAGCAAGGGCTGAGAGAAGAAGTGTGTAGGTTCATGCCTGCTCAATTATATCAAATCCATATGGAAACAGAAACTCTGAAAAAGGCCAAACCCTGTCTGTGATCACTGTTCTTTGTTCAGGAATGTACATTACTGAGGTCTATGGTGTGGTGGTGTAAAGAGACATTACAGTGACCCTGGCTAGTTTCAGTATTTCTCCATCCAGAATTTATGTATAGAAATTCTGTAGCTTTCTATAAATTCTATGAAAGGACAGTCTAAGAGAATGTGGGTACTGAAGCTATTATTGGTATTGCAAACAATTCCTTTCTTTCATAAGTTTCCATCTGTCACATGTAGCACAGATGCTGCTTCATTTGGAAACATAACTGGCCATGCTACCTGTGGGGTGAGTCATATTTCAAAGCCCCTTAATTGCTCAGTGTCGCTCAGATTAAAGCCCAAATTTTTTATTTCTTATTTGGGCAACTTTCACATTTTTGTTTTGTATCTATTTACAGTATCTCTTTCCAGAAATGAACAGTAAATAAAATGAAGTAGTGCTTTAAGGACTGGGCTCTTCTACATAACTTGAATTTTTTCACAAGACACATATTGCTAGAAAATGAGCATTCAGGCACTAAAGATCTGTTGATTTTGAAGAAAAATACCTAAACACACATGTCTTTTCATATTTTGATTGGGCTTTGACACATCAAAAGGTTTTCTAGGCATCTAAGTCCAATTAAAATGACAAAGCATTACTTCAGTCATTTTGATTGTAAAAAAATGTAGCAATATTAGTTGCTTTAAGTGGTTGTTGAGACAATCTGCATATCCTTTATTAGAAATGAGGAATGAAATGCAGCCCTATGCATTATGCTAACTAAGGCTGGGATGGAGTTAGCGTTCTCCCCAGCAGCTTGCAGGGTGCTGTGTTTTGGATCTCTGGCCCAAACACTGCTGATAACAGGGGCATGTTTAGCTGCTGCTCACACAGCTCCATGGCCTTGGCTGCTTCTCACACCACCCCACAGTGACTGGGCTGGGGGAGCACCAGGAGCTGCGAGGGGGGTGCAGGGGGACAGGGGACCCCACCTGGCTGAAGGAATATCCCACACCAAGTGATGTCCTACTCAGCAGTAAAACTGGGGGAAAGCAGGAGGAAGGGAGGTCGTTTTTGTCTTCCCAGGTAATGGCTACATATGGCCAAGCCCTGCATTACTGGGCATGGTTAAACACCTGCCTACCCATGGGAGGTGATGAATGAACTCCTTATTTTGGTTTTGCTTGTGCACGCAGCTTTTGCTTTACCTGCTCTACTGGCTTTATCTCATTTTTACTTTCCTGATTCTCTCCCCATCCCACTGAGGAACAGTGAACAAGGTGCTGCATGAAGCTGATTTGCCTACCAGCTATAACCCACTTCACCCTTAAAAATGGGATTTGAAGCAGTACATAGTTATCAAAATCCAGTACTTTATTAATGTGGAGCAACTCCTGGAAAAAACATTTGCTCTTTCTTCCTGTGACAAAGAGAGGAGTTAGCTAGATATATAATTCGACAGTGTTTTAATATCTTTAAATCTGACTTGTTAGAGTTTGGGGTACATTAACTCTTCTAATAAAAGATGTCCTCTAATGCATTCACTTCGGTGGCACTGATAAAAGCCCAATCCACTGAGTAAATAAGTTTTCTAAAAAGATAGCAGGCTGTAAAGAGTGTGAAAGATGGGCTGGAATAACTTTACAGTCCACCTTCCTGCTTTACTCACTCAGATAACCTTCAAAGGAAGGTTAAAAAAAAAAAAAAAAAAGAAAAATGAAAGAACTTTCAAACAGTGCAGCTCTTACCAGCCGTCACTCCAAACGTAAGGAAGAGATAGTGCACATTTGAGGCATAGGCACTCAGTATCCAACCCAGGGCATTCAATATCCCTCCAATTACAGCTGTCATGCGGCACCCACACATGCTGATGAACAAACCAATAAAAGGACCTGTTAAAAAATATGAAAAAAACCATAAATTATTTGTTTAATTCCTTATGCTCTAGTAGTTTTATGCATTAACTTCTTTAACATTTTAAATAAAATTTAAAACATCAGGCAACTTGTGCAATTCAGTTTATTTTCCATATTACTGCTTAAAATCATGGAAAGAAAAAGGAGACCAACTGATCAAATACTTAGCAAATATCTGCAAGAGCTACAATCAAAGTTGCCCCATGAAGAACAGACAGTTTAAATAGAGGAATAAGCTGAAACTGCTGTTCCCAGTGCTGATGCCGTGTGAGTGCAGGCATTTTTCCCAAATAACTAGAAAGTAAACATTTTATTTTGTTTACAGTTGAATGTTTTAGCTTTTTCAATCTCCATTTACAGACCCACAGGTGTGTACATCCATATATATCCTCCAGATATAATTTTGAGTTGATCCAACCACAACTTAAAAAATAAGTTTTAATTCAGCTGCCAAACTGAAAGATAAACTGTCTGAATTCAACATTTTCTCCTCCTACATAGGGTACAGGGAGGACCACAAGCTTCACAGATCATCTGTTTCCTTAATTCTAGTGAGATCTTGAAGTCCCAGGCTTCCTTTCCTGCTCATGCTCTCTCCTGAACTAACTGACTTCCCTTTCATCTTCCATGTTGTTCCCTTTCTACATCTAAACTGTAAAACTTGTCCCAATGACTTAAAAAAGGCAGCTCAGCACAACTTGGGCAGTTCTGCTAATACAATGGGAAAGTGTAAGAAAATACTTGAGGGATGAATGGCAAACCTATTCTAAAAATCTGTGTAGTTTTGCAATAAATGATGCTGGAACATACCTACAATGAGTGTAATGCCCATGCTGAGGGAGCTAACCCACGCTGTTAAGCCACGGCTTTGATTAAACTCTTCAAGCCATTCCATGTTGAGTATTCCAAGGGCCATTTGGGAACCCATGATAAGTATGTGCACAAGGAAAGAGGAAAATACAATCATCCAAGCCCATCCTCCATCGATGTTTGGATTAGGCTTAATTGGCTTACTTCCAACTTTTGAGTCGTCTCCAAAATCATATCCAATATCCTCCCGACTGGCATACATTTTCTCCACAGTATTATGAAACAAATGCAGTAAATACCTAAAAAACACACACAAAAAGATCAGACTTTGTAGTTTGGTTATAGCAAATCTCTACCATGTTTCACCACTGTGATTTAGTGCAGTTGGAGTGAATATTGTGATTTCATTGTTCAAATGTAAAAGGCTTAGAAAATTGTCCAATTAATTTATTACACATGGCTGTGTATGCAGGAGTATTTACAGGCTGACAGGAGGCTGCATTATTTCCACTGCTATAGATTCTACTTACTTCTAGGCGGCTGAGAGCACTCACTCTTCATGAGTTGACTGTGGTCACCAAAAAGATTGGTCTCTCTTTGTGTATTTCTTTACTGTATCCCCTTCTGCTGTCCCAGTTAAGATTATCTGCCTTTGTGTTAAAGTTCATAAAGCTTGGAGTAAAGAAATGAAATCCTGAAGAGGCAGGTAGATGAAGTTACCCCATCTTTTCAGAGGAAACCAGTTTTCAGATGTATTTCTTCCTTAGCAGCAGAAGAACAAGAATGAAGAGAGCAAAGGATAAAGAATTAAGATGCTTAATTTTCAAAATGCTTTGCTTACATAAATCACAACAAGGGGATTGTTACTACCTCTCTGGAAAGCTTTTTATTAGAGTAAATGTGACAAACAGTTTGCTATTATAGTTAAAGTTTCCATAGTACTAATCCTTATAATCCTACTAAAAACAAAGAATTCTTCCAAATTAATGTCAGTGTCTATCAGAATCAAAATGAGTGGCAGAGTTATGTGCATAGGTGTACATGGAATCAGGCCATACTTATCTTAATTTGATTATTTCAGTTTATTCTGTTGTTACTCTAAACAAAGATTGCAACACAATGCGCAAATAATTTCAAAACCATTTTAATTGATAAATATGCCAGGTGCAGAATCCAGTCTTCCCTCCATCTGATTTCTCCTGCAACAGATTGAAATATTACCCAACTGTGGAGCACCACATAGGTTTCCATGGAGACTAGAAATGTAATGGTACAATTTACCAGAGATGGTAATTTTTTGTCTTTCTTTCTCCAGAGAAATAAAAAGAAACATTAGCATCATGACAGTTGAACAGAGAAGAAAGTTATCAAAAATCATTTTAAAAGCTTCTTATGCATTCTGTGAGCCCTCAGAAGGTGTGCTTTGGGCTAGATCCTCACTGCTGCGAACAGGCAGTGAATGGACTAACTCAGATTCTGTACCGACTGAAAGTTTGTCTTTAAATACATGAGTACATTTTGCTTCTTGAATTACTACCTTTCCAAACTATTTTACGTTTTTTCTTATCACTAGAGGAACATACAGAGGTGGCCCTGACGTATTCCACACAAATACACAGACGAAGTCAGAGCTGCTTGGTCAAAGCTGCTTCTTTCCCAGACACCACTGAACACCTGTTGACACGTGCAACATCTCCAGCCTGGCTGCTGGGCAGGCTGCCTTTGCAGTCAAGTGCCACCCAACCCTCCCTGGCACTACAGGTAATGTGTGACCTGGGCAGCTTGGACACGCAGGTTCCTCCAAGAGCACGTTGATTGCTCCATACAGTGAGCTGGAGCTGGAGCTGTGATATCTTGTCATCCTGGCATCACATTTTTCATAGATAGATACCCTTTAGTGACCCAGTTCTCACCAGCCCTAACTTGGCCATGGAAGCTACTGGTGACACAGCAAGGAAGAACAAGAACTTGTGCACATTTAACACTGCACGGGCAGATCAATCAATGAGCCCACACATGGTTCCCAGTGGAAACAGATACTGCTTAGGGGTCTTTCTAGAGGTCCTGCAGGGTGTCTGAGACAGGAAGGGTGGCAAGGGAGCAAGTCAGAGCCATGTGGTGGTGCAGACTGGTTTTTTGACCCTAAGGGGACAGCCCAGAATAGCCTTAGTTACAATTATACCTCATCATTCTTCTACAAAGAGTAGGTCTTAAAGATAGCATCTCAACTCTTTCGTAATAATGTACTTGGAGCCAGATCCCCTGTTCCTGTAGTTTATAGGACTAGTTATGGAGGATTCAGCCCACTCACAGGAGAAAGACTAACTGCACAAAGGTGATAAACACAGTGAATAGTCATGCTAATGGGAAATCATGCGAATCAGCAGAATGAAGGAAAATCACAAGCCGTTACACATGCTCTGTATAAGACTTATGAAAATGTATGATGGATACTACAGTACATCTCAGATAATGGAATACAAAATTATGTAACTGACGATTCAAAATCAGGATTAAACAAGTCAGGCCTCACCTTTCTCTTTTATGCTTTTGACTGGTTTTGTGCACACCTGAATCCTGATACTGGATACAAAAATTTTCTTCTTTAGACAGGAAATAGACACATCTCTTACATATTTGAAATTATTTGAAGCAAAAGTAATTGACATCAAACTGCAAAGATATGACACTCATCTTTGCAGCCTTGCTGACAGAACAGGCTTAGATTGAATAGATGCAAGTTAATGTCATGCTTGCATCAACCTCCACAAACCTTCAGAAAATGCATATATTTTCCCTTTGAACTGGATTCTTGCTTATTACCCTGGATCCCCTCCCCATGACTGCCTCATTGCCCCATGTTCTGTTGCGCCCAGGAGAAATGCACTTACCTTCTTCCCAGACCAGTGCACTTTAAGGAAGACAGTCTCATGCAGAACAGTCTCAAGAAAGGCAGAGAGCCCAGGGGACTCTTTGCAATTATGAAATCCTAGAGAGCCAGGCCAGTTTCCCTGATCAGCAAAGCAGTGAAGACCCACTCACAGTAACAGTGTTTGAATACAGGCCCTCGCAGGGGACTGCACTTAAAGGCAGGAGGATCTGTATTCCTGTTTGGTGAGCTGGAGAAGAACTAGATTTTTTTTTTCAGAAAAGCTTTTTAGATTTTCTGCACACAAAGTATGCAGAACTTTTAGAAAAATGGCCCAAATGTTAGTGCGTGCAAAGATGCTGAGCTTTTTTGAAAATCTGACTCATGAGCTATTTTAGGGACAAATGCAGGTGCTGTAATAAGGCCAAAGTTAACAGCAAAACACCCACATTCCCTGTAGCATCAGTGGAGCTATGGCTCTGTAGCTTGTAGTTGGACTAGATAATTGAAAAATATCTGATCTTGATATAAAAAGTCCATATGATAAATAAGTTACATATACTTGGGCAACCACATCCACTGGTCCAATTACATGACCAATGTGTCTGTCCTTGAACAGGCAGCAGTAACCAGTATTGAGGCCATGCTGCTGAGAACGCAGCTGCGCTGGGTGCGCTGGGCAGGGCACATCTCCAGGATGTGCCTCCCTAAGATTGTGCTTTGTGGTGAACTCGCCACCAGCTGTCGCAAGAGAGGAGCCCCGAAGAGGAGATACAAGGACTCCCTGAAACAATACCTCAGCCTTGGCCATATTGACTACCATCAGTGGTCCACTCTGGCCTCCTATTGGGAGACATGGAGACACACCATCCATAACGCTGCTGATTCCTTTGAGAATGCACGCAGAATCAGTCTTGAGGAGAAAAGACAACGCAGAAAGAACCGTGCCTCACCAACACTGCCTATGGAGACTTCTGCTGTGCCTTTTGCAACCGGACTTGCCTATCTCACATCGGCCTTTTTAGCCATCAGTGTGCTTGCAGCAAGCGTGGGTAGAGCCCTTCCTAAATCTTCATTAGTGAAGCCTAGCCATGATGACACGACTTGGGCAACCTCTTTCAGCACTTGACTGCCTCAGTGTTTATGAATAAAATCATACTTTAAAGGCACTTCAAATGGATAACTCATAAATGCATTTTAAATAGTAATGAGATTTGCTTTGTAGCATTCCCAGTAAACACGCCACACCTAATTATTTGTCTGCTGAAGGCATACAGAAAAAAACATTGTTAGAAACACCATTTATTTTGGTGGTTGTACATTTTGGCAGTCTGACCTCACCTTGCCAACATGCCCAGCACTTCAGCTGTCACCGACTTCATTGGAGATGTGAGCACTGGCCACTTTTGCCAGTCAGAGCTACAGCGCGTGCCCAGCAAGGAACACAAAACCAGGGAAATTAAATGCTTAAAAGGCTAAGCTAATTGCCAGGGTCACAAGTTTGCAGTTCCATTTCCAGGCTGTCGATGCTGCCCCTCCCCAAGGGCTGGTTCTCCAGCCCGGCTCACACCTCCCGGGCTCCCCTCGGTGCTGTTCTGTCCCGGCGCGACCCGGCCGTGGTGCCCGGTCCTGGGGGACTGCGGGACGCGGCTCACGCACTAACACCTTTTTCTCCCCTCGGTGCCAGGGAACGGGCAGCTTTCAGCAGGGCTGTGCCCCTGCTTTGTACAGGGTTACGCAGCACCTCGACGGCAGCGGGTGTACTTTTCCCCCCCAAGATTAGTGATGCGGGATCTCCACCCGCTACGCCTTGCCCATCACTCCAGCGAGGCTCCGCCGCTGTGAACCAGCGCTGGCGGCGCCGGGGGCGCGGGGCGGGGGCGCGGGGGCTGCGGCGGGCGGGGGGCGGCACCGGCACCGCCCCTCCCGGAGCACAAAGGATGACCGCGAGTTACCCCGCTGCGGCACCGGGGCTTCTGTCTGCCGCCCATCCCAGCGTCCCCACTATCCATCCGGAGGTCCCCGATCCGAGGGTCCCCGCCGCCCGCCGGCGCTACATCGCGCCGGGACACCTCAGCTCAGCCCAGCCTAGCTCAGCTCAGCTCAGCCCAGCCTAGCTCAGCTCAGCTCAGCCCAGCCTAGCTCAGCTCAGCTCAGCTCAGCCCAGCCCAGCGCGCCTCTGCCGCAGGCGGTGCGGCCGCTTCGCGTTCGGTGCCGGTGCCGGCGCCGGTGCCGTGCGGAGGTTCCCGGCTCCTCCCGAGGTACTCACCGAGCCCCCGCTGTCACAGCCGAGCCCCCGCTGTCACAGCCGAGCCCCCGGAGCCGCCGTGCCCGCCTGCCCGGCTCCGCTCAGCCCGCACCGCTCGCCCCTGCTCGCCGCCCCGGGGTTTATTTCCCCCCCGAGTGCGGCACCGCTCCGGGGCCCCCTGCCCGCCGGGCTGCTCGGCTTCTGCACCGCCTTGTCTCCATTCCCTGCAATTTCAAATCTCCACGCTCTTTCATTCCTGCGATACCGGCTAATTCTGGTTTGGCGGAGCAGATTTGCAAGCCTCTCACATGCACACTCTTGTGGCTGAATGAAGTTTATCGCCGCACAGGTTATCGCCGGAAATTTACATCCCAGAGAGTTGGAGGATATAGTCCGATAAAAGCAGCCAGTAGGAATGCCTTAACGCCCGCTGAATTATGGTTACGTCTTGGTTGAATTTATTAGCCAAACCACCCTAAGAACGAAGCTTGAAAGTTTCATTGTATGGTACCTTATTTGTGCAATAAATAAGTTTCCAAAATATTCCTCCTTTATGAGAAGAGCTGCAGAAATACATTACTTTTTCAGACCAGTATCCACACCGTGGGTGTGAGTAATGTCTAATGAGATACATATTCTGCATTCATTGCTTTGGCTATTGACAGTGACTATACCCAGCAATTGTATGCCACTACTTTTCATCATCAGAGAATCTTGATCTTCTAGCAGTGCACAGAGTAGTATAGATTAAGGCTGTTCAAGAATATGTAAGAAGTACTTTGAAGGAAAACAAAACGAGGAGAGGCCAACAGGCATGTTTTAATGGTGTCATTAATGCCGTCTGTGTGCAAGACATGATGGTACAGAATCTGTTAGAATTGGTTTGAAGGGGTTTAAAATTATGTATTTGTTTGTTGGGGCTTTTAATATATTTTCCCCTACATTTTTATTGGATTTTTTGGTCTATCTGCTGTTTACACATGAAAATCTCATCTATTTTTTCATTTTAAAATGTGTTGTTCCATTATGTATTTAGTCTATTAAATATATCAGTATGAAACATTTCCATCTGGGTTAGGTTCAGGTGTCTGGCAGACTATGGGCTGTTGCTATGACTTCAGTCTTTACAGAAAACTTACACTACTTTGCATCGTAGTCTTCAAAAAATAATCCTTTTCCAGAACAAACAACTAGGTTAGTGTCAGAAATTGTGATTGGGTTATTTACTTCTCCTTCATAAACAAAACTAGATTTCCCATTTTGAAAGACTATGATACTGCATTGCAAGTGTGTGTCATTCTGAAGTATACATATTCCCTGGTTACTTTGTGTTTTATAGTTATACCTTGACCAACAGTGTACCCGCATTCTGATCCAGAATTTAACTTTGGCATTGGCTTTTGGCTGGAGTCTGGCTCCTTAAAAGGTATAATGCTAGAGACTTGACACTTGAAAGTTGCAGCTTATTGACTAGTGCTGTTATTCAGGTTTGAGACATATACCATTTGGATTTACGAATTATCTAGCATGCTAACAACTTTATTAATCTGCCACAGAAACAGATTTGACTGGCTGTTACCCCACACTGCCTCCAGCACCTGACATGCTGCCTGTGTGCCTAAATCCTTGTGCCAACAGAGATTTGATCTGATGCGAATTCACTTAGCCGTGTCATCTGCTTCAGCAGTTCTGCATCATATGTCGCTGTGGCTCTGGGCTATAAGCTTGGATTTATGTTGTCTCTTGGGAAGGTGTGTGTGTGTGAGGACCTACTTGAATTTTAATTTTTAATTGTTAAATTTTGTTGCTCTAGCAGCTTGAGTACAAATTATGATCAGTAAGGAAAAAAGTCCAATTTGGAAGAATGGGAAAGACAGTTGTATGGTATCAGAAAAAGTCCACAGTTTTTGGCAAAGATGAATAAAGTGCCTGACCCAGTAAAGTAAGATATAAACCAAGTCTGACAGACTCTGGTGCCTTAGAAATCATAACTGTATTATCATAACTGTGCTTGGATGGCAAGCAGAGTGACCCCCACTGAAAAGGAGGGATGTTTTATTAATCTCTTAAACATAATGGTAATTAGATGTCATAATGTAATTTAAAGGGGGAGAAGAATGGAGAGAGAGAGAGAGAGGAAGGCAGGAGTAGGAGGAACTGATAACTCAATTTTGTTTACTATCCTGGGGGGACACTGTGGTGGCATCGTCATAGAACTGGTGATTGGAAGGGATCTCTGGGGTACCCTGTCCAGCCTTCCACTGGAAGCTGTTCAGGTCAGCCATGCCTAACCTGCTCTTGAAAGCCTGCAAGGACAGAGACTGAGCAGCCTTTCTGGACAGTATGTTCCTCTGCAGCACCACACATGCACAATCACATGCATACAGCCACAACTCCAGGGGCTCAGCTTCAGACCTTTGCTCCTTGTTTTGCCATTCTCTACTGCTGGCAAGAGTCCAGCTCAATGAACTTCAGATAGTTTTAGATTTTTACAGATCTCCCATTATTTTCTTCTTTGCCAGGCAAACAAAGCCCAACTGCTACAACGTCTCTTCACAAGTCATATGCTGTAGGCCATTTACTTCTGCACGCCCCTCTCCTGTTTCTTGACATCCTTCCTGAACTGGGGATCCCTGAACAGGATGCATTATCCCTGGTGTGGACTCACTAGCAATAAAAAAAGAGGGATAATAATTGCTATTCATCTGCAATCCATGCTAACTTCCTAATGTAGCTCAGTGTATGGTTCACTTTATCCGCAACGAAAACACGCTGTTGGCTCACGTCCAGCTTAGTGTCCACTGTAACAGCCACATGCTTTTCAGCTGCTGCTGCCCTGAGCCTGTACTGGTGCCTGGCACTGTCCAGCCCCATGGGTACACTCTGCACACCTCGTTAAACTTCATAAGGTTTCTGTTGCCCCAGTTTTTAAGTTTCTGAAAGGCCTCTCAACTGAACCTCCACTGTTTGGCTTGGAAACTGCCCTTCAAACTTATATGAAAATCTGCTGCAAGTGCATCCTGTGTCATTTTCCAAGTTACAAAGAAGGTAATGAACAATAAAGGCACCAGTATTGACCCCAGAGTGTTTGGCTTGTACTGGTCACCAACTAAACATCAACCCATTGATTCTTACACTTCTAGCCTAGCAATCCATCCAGTTTGAACCCACCTAGCAGTTCATTCATCCAGACCATACTCTTCAGATTTTTCCTCACCTTGGGCTCTAACCACTTGCTTAATCCCTGCTGCTCAAAAGGGAAGCTGTGCTGGAGAGCTTACAGGTCATTCAGCCCTCTGCAAATGTGTATTGATGAACATATAAACTGCTATTTAACTTCCCAGCATTTTCCCTCTACTTCTGCTGCAGTGCTGATAACTCTCCTCCCTAAAGTTCTTGTTAAGTTGCCTCCTTGCTTCCCATGCAATGGTAGTGCTGCAGCAATGGAGGAGGAAGTACAAGTCTGAAATACAGCTTGGTTGCTGCAGCATCAAGATACAGAACAGAAAAAACATCCTCCTCCCAGTTTTGTTCAACCACTGAACTTTTAACCAGTGCAAAGTATCACCAAATAACCTGGTTAATGCTTTGTTTTACAATTATTGTTAAAAGGAAACATAGTTTATGATATTTATAGATTTTGCCTCCTCTTTCTTCCAGTAGCCTCTTTGGGTTACTGAAGAATTCTGTGTATTTGTGCGGGTGTGTTACATTGGTCCTGGGGTAAAAAGGGCAACAAGCCAAACTTAATACTGTAATTTGCCATAGAGACTGCACAGTAGTACAGCTTTCTTATGACACCCTGAAAGCTTGTGTGTTTTCTTCATTTTGGTAACTCCAGACTGCCAAACAGAAATAATACATATTTTCTTGTTTTCCCACTGCCTGTCTGAGGAGATTCCTTGGTATTTTTGGTGGATTCACCACAAACAACATTCCCAAACAATACCCCAAGGAAGCATGAACATTTTCAGTAATTCTCCCGCCTACTCCCATGATAGCTGCAGTCTTACTCAAATGGGAAAAAATTAACTAATTTGCTATCTTCAGATTCACCCAAGACTGAGGATAGACCATGAGAATGAAGAAAAAGCAACATTTTTATCATTTCTGGCATGGAGAATTCCATTTGGAGAATAACTACTTGTCTTTTCTCTCTCTTCTCTCTCCAAGAGCTGACGCATTACAGCAGCTACAGATAGGGAAAGGATCAGGAGGTCCTGTCCAATTTTCTTAGCTCCTTCAGAGAGACACTGCAGAATCATAGAACACTGTTTTGGAAGGGACCAACATATCATGCAGTTTCAAACATGCTATGATTAGGAACACCTTCCACTAGAACAGGTTGCTCAAAGCCCCATCCAGCCTGGTTTTGAACACTCCTAAGGATGGGGCAGCCACAGCTTCTCTGGGCAATCTGTGTCAGTGTCTTACCATGCTCACAGTGAAGAATTTCTTCATAATATCTAACCTAAAGCCAACCTCTTTCAGTTTAAAGTCATTAAACTTGGTAAAAAAATCTCTGTGTATCCTGTGAGAGTTTCCTGTAATGTTTTGAAAGGACATCAGCAGATGAGGATGCTGCAGAGGTTAGCGGTCCTCCTCAGAGTGGAGGGGCTATTTCAGCAGTGCCTTGTCAAGAAGTTCCCCCAGCAAAACTGAGAATTGTCTCAGATGAAAGGTTGGGGACAGGCTCTTCCTGCCACAAGAAGTGCAGCAAGAATGAAGGAGGACAGTGAGTAGGAAGAGGACACTGAGCTGGAGAAGAAGCCTAGGAAGCCAGCAGGGTACATTGAGTGGGTAGAAGTACTTACAGTGGCTTCTGCTTCTGAACTGAACTGTGCCACCCATGTACTTGTAAGTCCTTCAGTTTCCATGTTGTAGATTAAGACATCCATAGGAAAATTCATGTTCAGCAACTCCTTATGGTTATTTCCCTGATTCAGAAAGTCACAGCACAGGAGGAATGCTACTTGCTCACAAAACAAAGGCAGAGGTGATAAAATAATCCCTTTTTTTATTCAATTTCAGCTTTGTATGTTAACAATCCAACTTGCATATAGAGGAGGTAAAATAAACTATGTTACCAAAATAAAAAAGTTCTGTTAGTCCCAAGCTCGGTAGTAACACTAACATGTTTTGCACATGGTGATATCTCGCTTTTCTGGTTTAAACGTGTGAGCATAAGGGTGTGGTTGCAGTTGGCTGAATATCTGAAGTACCCTGTGAGAAGAGAGAACTTGGGGCCTCCGATATGACTCACAGTTGCACTGCAGTCGCTTCCTCCAGGTCAAACTTGTGCTGTAAAAGATTTCAGAGCATTCAGGGAGAGCTGCATGACTTGGTCATCCGTTGCACCTGTTGAAAATATACCAAATTAATTGCAAATTCCAGCAAGGTGAAATTATCACTGAACTAGTTCATATAAGTTATTTATTTCAGTGGTACCAGGGCTTAATCCTGCACTCTGTGCCATTCAAACCACAGTATTAATCTATGTGCAGCAGTGTTCTAAATTTTTACCCTTTAAATATTCTACTCCAGTGGGTCTGAAGTAAATATTTTGCTTATGTCTTGCCCAAATCAATAAATTTGGTTTTACTGCAGAATAAGCATAAAGTTTTAAATATGTTCCTAGCTTTGCTCTGTAGTTTTCTTCATGCTTATCTTGACAGGCATTTAGGTCAAAAGAATCTCCTGATCTTTAAACAGTTTGAAAATATTATCTAAAAGAGTGTTTGTGCTTGTAAACTTGAGTTCATCTGAGATGGATTTGAACTGTGTGATTTTCCTTTTTATTCTCTGTAGCACCACTGCCAAAGTGTTGCATTCTTTATAACTAGATCATGAAACATCAATGCTTTTATAAAACCCTAACATCAACGTTTTAATAACTTGATTTGTATAAAATCTCAAAGCAGTATGTCTTCAGAAAAGGTGTTTTTTTTTTAAATACCAGAGCTGCAATGGTGTTCTGATTCATGACAACAGATCAAACAAACACTGATTAGAGATAGGAGGAGACACATACACTGCTGTCCACTGGAGAGAGAGCTGTAAATATTTCAGCCAAGCTCGAGCAGGTAACTTCCCCAGCTGAACTGCCTTGTGTGATTAGTGGCTCGAATTTCATAAGGTCCTCTGCGTCAGTACTGGAACCAGGTATTTTCAGGTTGTGTGGAGCTGCCAGGGTGTCTCAGTGTTCTCCTGCTGTTACACTCCCCAAAGCTGTGTGGGCTGTTCTGGAGGGCTGGGATGTGACTGATCTGCATTAGGCCAAAAAAACCCAGAGATTCTGCAACAGAGATCCCTGGGAGAGCTCAGCCAGAACGATTTGTACAAAAGTGCCATTATGTGTCCAAAATAGAGTCATTCCTTCCTCCTCAGTAACTGTTCCGATGTCACTTGATTGTTTTGTTGGGGTTTTTTTCAGTCTGTAGCACTCATATTGTCAATAGCTTTAGTTTTCCATAAACGGAGATGAGGAGGGAAATGGAGGATATTATTAAATTGCTTCAAGTTCCTTAGAAAATTTTAATAAATACAAACAGGACTGCAAAATAGATAAATGTTTTATGAGGTTTTTTGATTTGTGAGCATTTTGTAAACTTGAAAATGAAATTCAAACATTCCATTAAGGCCTGGGTTATGTTTCCCTGTATAGTTCTTGTTCTTGAGCTGTAAACAGAGGGCTTCCTTTGAAATGTATAACAGCACAAACTAGCAACAACTGACACTGTTGCCTTGTGCTTAGTTTGCTCATATCTCAGTATATAAAGAAATATTTGCAACTTTTCAAGGTCAATTAAACTTTCAGTGGTAGATTATTACTATGCCAATCTACATATGACCCCCTCCCAGCATTTGTTCTTACCCTTTCTGCAATGAGTTCCGAAGTGAGTTCCAAGTTCCGTCTTCAATTGCGTGCCATCCGTAGCCATCCTGTGGGTACCCACTCCCTGCAGATTGTCCACTGTCCAAATGATACACCCAACTCCACCCTATTCAGTGCTCTCAAGCTGGACCAAGGGTCTCGTGCACTACCTATAGGAATGTTTCACATCCAATACAGAATGGAAAGTACAATACAGGACATTCTGTTTCATTACCAAATTAGTAACTCTTTTTCAATATTACAATTTCTGTTGCTTTTGCTATTTATTTTAGATTTTTTATAAGTATGTTAACATCCACTTTAAAGAAAGTGTAGTGATGATTGCAGAAAGTAACCTATCAGAAATAAAATTTTGGATTTCAGGGCTTTAATACTTTAGAAATTACTTCTTAATATAATGGACTAAATTATTCGGGGTTTTTTTCCCCCTACATTTGATATCATTGCTTGAAGTGGTGCAGAATGAAGCTGTTTTCACAATCTGCCTAGCAACAAGAGCTGCTCTCTCTCCCTCTAGTGGAAGACAATAAAATAGTTTTCTTTCCGGTTTTCTGTCGGTAAACCATGAAATAACCCTGTCAGAGATTGAAAGCTTTTCTGAACAAGAATACATCATAATTTCTGTTTAATGTATTACATAAATGTTATATGAATAACATTGTAACACGGTATGTTTGCATATTATTATTTTTCTGCAAGTGCACTGTTTTTAAAGTGATTCTATGGGTTGTAAAATATTTATCTGTAAATATTTACAGATATCTAGACACTTTCTACAACAACAATAAAGGCCCAGCGGTTAGGATTAAAAATAACTCCTAATCTCAGAAGTAAAATACAGCATGCTTGATGTTGAACACAGGACCACCTTGCTTGGTATTTGCCAGATCGATCCTGAGTTTAAAAAGCAAGCACCTAAATTATAAACTTATTTTTTAACACAAATGCTTTCAGTATTTGTGGTGTTCACTGTAAAAGAAGGGGAGTGCCTTTTTGTAATTAGATGTTACAATCTACTGCTTTGTTTCAGTCTCCTAATAAACAAATTTTTAAAAAACAGCATAAACATCTTCCAAGCATTTAGTATTTGTTTTAAGTATAAACTGCTTATGTAAGTAAAGATTTACATGACTAAGACCATAATTAGAGCAGTAGAAAATACTTCTTATGTACTACTGATTAAACAAGATATGCCTATAATTACTCCACTTCTAGTTTCCAAAATATACCAAGACCATTGTTTCTTGGCTAGATTCCTGCTGCTGTTTTCAGGGGAAAGTTTCATTTCTAATTCTGCTGCTGAGCTTCTTTTTAGCCTGTTTTTGTATTTTGTGTTTTTATTATCTCACTCTTTTAGTCCTTTTCTTTCCCTTCCTTGTTGCCATACAAAACTTCACACATGTAGGTGGGGTAGCTGTCAGTCCAAGGGTCTCTGAAAGATGATGCACATGTAGGGAACTTCAGAGTCTTCATCTTTTAGGGAGAAGTGCTTTCCCACATGCAAGTCACTGTCTTGTACTGGGCGTGTCATTTCAGTTCGATTTCATTTGAGTTTGTGTATTTGTTGTTCTTACCAAGTCACTAAAGGGTGACAAAGCTACTTGAGAAGAAGTGTTAGGTTCAGGGTTGCCACTGCCCCACTCAAGTGCCAGCAGAAAGTAGATCTGGCAAGGAGGGAGAGTTTTTATGTTCTTGCGCCAGGAGTGACTCCAAGGACGAGGGTCCGATGAGTCAGTCGAGTTGTAATTGCTTTAAGAAGCACAACAACTTAGAGGGGAGTGAAACAGTGCACTGATTGACGGTACCGGAGGGGTGGTGGAAACGCCAGAATGGCCTCCTGTCCGTATTTAAAATTCTCCTCCGGCGTGAAGAAGAGAGGTGAGGGAGGGACAGAGGGACGTGTGAAACTGTGCTTTTGTGGCTCCACACTTTCATCCAGAAAGAGATAAGCTGTCGTAAATGCATCCCAGGCTCTGGAATCTGGCAAACTATTTACGGCTTGTTTAGTTTGTGTTGTTTTAGAGAGGGGTGACAGGGAAGGAAAAGCAGAGGAGCGAAGTGTGAAAGGGACATTTGTCCACTCACTGTTTGTATTATCAGATGGGGAGAGAGAAGTAATGGCTTGCTGGGCAGGGTTACTGTCCTCCCACACACCAGCCTGTAGTTGTGGGTTATGTTTTCCCCAAAGCTCATTCCTTTCCTCTCCCTGCAATAGGAACGCAATAAACATTGTTATTTGAGGGAGCGCAGGGGCGTGGGCTCCCTGGAGCCGGCCCTTCCCTTCCCCGTTCCCGACGGCGCTGGGGAGCACATGGTGGGGCTGCCGCTGCTGCTGCTGAACTGCCCGCAACACACCGCGTGGGTGGGGAACCAGACCAGCGAACGCTCTCCCATTTAAATCAGTGCATCATCTGTGGAGCTGCTTTAATACGAATGCAAATATTATTTTATACAACTTTATTACGTGTGAAGGAAGGAAATGGTTGTTAACCGCTACAAGCATCGTTTTAGAAGCGCTTTTTTTGGTGTGACCTGAAATGTTTTTCACCCAATTAATGTGCTCCTGATGATGACTGTTTCAGGCTCGGAGTACTTCAGGTGCACTGTCGCTAAGGATAAATATTGCAGCCCTATTCACGATTTTCTTCCGCCAGGCGTGTGTTTTATTCGGCCCATTTCATTACAGACCCGACAGTTCCGCCTGTTTGGGCCTTTCAGCACATTTCTTAACAGAGATGTAATGCGACTGTAACGAGGAGCTATAATTAGTATTAATGAGGCTTCCTGGAAGGAGCGCTCTCCGCAACATATTACCGTCCCTAAAAACAATAATAATGTTCCAGCGCCTCTGGCCGCCTCCGACCGCGGAGCGGGAACGGCGCTGCCCCTGGTCCCGGGGCACGGATCCTTCTGACCCCCGATCCCGGAGCGGGGACGGCGCTGCCCCCGATCCCGGACTGTGCTCCCCCCGATTCCCCCATCCCGGACGGCTTTCCCCACGATCTCCGATGGCTTTCCCCTCGATCCCAGAGGGCGCTCCCCCCGATCCCCGACCCCGGCGCGGGCCCCCCCCGTGCCGTGCGGGCCCTCCCGCGCCGCCAGGGGGCGCGGTGGCGCAGCGGCCGCCTCAGGGCCGTGAGGGAGCCGAGCGGGACCCGGGGGTGCCTTGGGCCGCGTTCCCTGCCGGGCACGGGCGGCGGCTCCACAGGGTACGGCCGGGGCAGCAGCTCCACAGGGTACGGCCGGGGCAGCAGCTCCACAGGGTACACCCCGTGCAGCGGCTCCGCAGGGTACGGCCGGGGCAGCAGCTCCACAGGGTACGGCCGGGGCAGCAGCTCCACAGGGTACACCCCGTGCAGCAGTTCCACAGGGTACACCCCGTGCAGCGGCTCCGCAGGGTTGGCGGCGCTGCCGTGACACGGCGGCCCGGGCAGGCCCTGCGGGAACGGCGCCGGTGGCGGCGGGTCACGCTGCCGACAGACACCTCACAGGTTTCTAGAAAAGTTGTGTTGTTTGGCGCTGTTTTTATAATATTTATTTTGACCAAAATCCATCTGAAAATGTTGCTGCTTCAGATGCAGCAAATTAGATTCAAAATGTATTTTAAATTCCTGCATTTGATCTCGGAGGTCTCTTCCAACCCAGCCGACTCTATGATTAATTTCTCTTACGCTGTTGCCAGTTTATCGAAGTTTTGATGTGCGATCCAAGGAAGACCACTATAGAAAATGGGGGGTTATTGCAGAACACACAGTTAGTCTATATCTTTGAAGTGCTATAAAAGTTTGCTGCTCTAAATAACAGCTGTTAATGCTTGTGGAGTATCTTTCGTATGCACCATTCATAGTGCTTTGCAAATCATTAAAACATTGTTCCCCAAACAATGCCTTGTACGTCACGGAGGAGCCAAGAAACACGCTGGGAGCAGATTGCTGAGAAGAGGAAATAACGCGCTCGTCCTCCGACCCCGTTTTGATGACTCTTTGACCCAAAAAGCGGGTGAGGCTGATCATCGGGGCCTCTGAGGAGTCTACAAATGCAATGCAGGAAACCTTAGAATCTCTGGTGTTCACAGCAGGCTCGGAAAGCTATCCATGGTTTCGATATTCATTGGAATACACCTGACATGTGTTAGAAAGGAGGGATCCTTGCTGTCAGCTGCGCTATTCTGAGAGTACAGGACACAGAGCAGCGAGTACACACAAAGTGTGACCTTTGTGTCAAAGTTAAATTGCCCTGGTCTTTCTCCCTGCAGTTCTTCCGCAGAGCTGGCGAAGCTTCTGGGTTTCACCACTGACCTTATCCTCACCTTTTGAGACAGAATGTTATGGTCTAACTAGGAAGACTGCTAAGTGACGAGGTCTGCCTTTTCCGTGGTTACTGCAGCTTTAGAGAACCAAATCTAACCTTGTTCGGTCAACAGCCAACTGCAAACCCTTGTTACCTTGCACAGGGTTAGCATCAAGGCCCTTGGGCTGATTCTGCCAGAAAGCTCCAGGCAGTTTTAGATAACTGTTCTCATTCCTCAGACCAACGTTTTGGTTTACACAAGATTAGGAGGAAGAACAGTTATCAACCCATTGCCAAGTCATCATCTCTGTGCGGGAGCACAGGGAAAGAAAAGTGTTGCTACGTCTTTCAAATGTTACTAATTTCACTCTCAGCGTTATTCACTATTTATTAAACGTAATTTACAAATAGAAGGAAAAAACCTCCTACACATTGATAAAAAAAAAAATTTTTAAATACTTTAGTTATAATAAATAGGTAAATAAATTGGAAAAAAGCCTGGATGTAAATGTGTGCACTGTGAAAATTGCCAGTAGGTACATAGAGAATCTCATGAAAGACACAAGTTTCATTAATTGCCCATTACCCAGGACCAAGTCCATACCACATTAATACATATGACTCTGATCCTGCAGTTACACATCTGGGACTGAAACCACACAGAGCATTTTTCTGGATTTTTTTTTCCTTGTGTTTAGAGAGCTGGATTTGCATTTAAAGTTGCTGCCTGTTTTAAGTCTCTTGTCTTGGGAGGTATGGTGGGTTACTAGTTTTTTTAACATTTTAAAAGTCTTACATGCATCTGCTTTGTTCCTTCTAAACTTCTGGCCTCTTTAAGATGTTTCAAATTTGACACCTGAGAACTGAGATGCTAATGACTTCTGATGCTTTGTTAGCAGTGCAGTGTGTTGTATTGTTAAATGTTATTTTAATTCATGTCTTTCTTAGTGCAGTGAATAACTCCGCTTACAGTTAGCTGGAGCGGCCTGCAGCTGCTCCCCTGAAATCTGTGGGAGTCTTAGCTTTGATGCCAGCACAAGCCGGGCTGTGCTCTAACCTAGGGGCCTTGCAGCTGGCTTTGACCATACTTAGCTGGCTATGAAATCACTGTATTAGTCAGAACAATGAGGAGGCAGAAGCAAAGCTAAAATTGAGGCTTTAAGGAGCTGACTCATTCGGTTTCTGGCACAAAGAGGTGCAAATTGCACTTCCTGATTTTGCAGCACACCTACCAAACCCCAATTACAGCACACCCCAAATGTGCTATGCTATGAGAGGACCTGCTCACAGCCTCAGCACGTACCCATCTCACTTGCATGTTGCTGCTCTCGTTGCTAATTTACCATTTAGAAGCTGATGTTTGTAGGATGTGCAATTCTCCGTACCAGTCTGGCAGTCTTTGCCACCCAGAGAGTCCAGCTTGTCGTTCTGGAACCCTGACAATCTTCAGTTGGATGATAATCTGACAGACACAGCAATAAGCAGCTTATTGCCTAGTAGGGTTTTTTTCTCAGAAACATCAATAATATGGCTTCTCAGATGTGTTCTATCTGTTCCATCAACCAGAATATTTTATTACCCCAATTCCATACAATTATATGCAAAAAGAGGGGGGGAAAAAAAGCCCAAAGCTGGCAAACCCACTGTTGTCTTGCTGAAAGCGTTTTGTAGCCCCTTTCAAGTCATAAGCCCTGTCGGAGTAGTATCAACAAAATGCAGTGGGTTGTAGTAATGTGAGTCAGATTCAGCAGGGCCTGTGCATGGAGGCAGCCCCGAGACGCCTTCAGCATGAAGAATCAGCCAGAGGAAAATCTGCCTGCAGATCTGTGGTGGTTAGAGCAAAGGAGAAGATGGTAGACACCTTTTACCCAGTGGCCTTGTCATTACACAAAATGCACTGGTGCAGACACTCCTGCTTGCTGGTGTTTCCTGCATGGGATACCAGCCTGAAGCTGGTAGTGAATCTGAACACAGCAAGGCATGCTGCAGCCAGTTATTTAGGACTTTCATAGACATGTACTTTGGGGAAAGGTTGTTGTCATTCTAAGGCTTGGGACCAAAATTTTGTTGAAAAATATGGAGGTTTTTGTGGTTGTTTCCCCTACATTTTTCAAGTCACTTATGTTTTTCTTCCACAGTTAAAATTTGCTATGTACATTTGAGATTCTCTAAAGTGATGAAGAGGGTCCTAGGAAGGATTTTTCATTAAAGATGAGTTAGTTTGGCAGTTAATTTGATATATATATTTATATATATTTATTTCTACAGCACTTAGGAGATGCTTTCTTGAACCTCCCTGGACAAATGGAAGCCCATAGGACTCCATAAAAACAGCAGTGATTCAATCTCAGACTCAGAATTGAGTAATAAGCAGTTAGAATGGGTAGTGCTGATGTAGAGCTCAGTCACACCTATACTTGCTGAGTATAGGCCTTGTAAGAATCAGTCCATCTATTTCCCTTGGGCTATTCCAATCCCTATTTCTTCTCATATTACTTTTAATATTCCTTTATTAAAGAGGATTTATTTCTAAAATATTTTTAGACATTTCTTAGAAAATTTTGAAACAGCTTTGAAGTCTTGTCTTTCAGCTGTTTCAGTTGGCTGAAAGAACAGGTGACATGAACTACGTGCAATTAAATAGTTTATGTAATTCATGCCATAAGAAAGATATCAAAAGCTCTTTTTTTTTCCTGTTCTACCTGGGTGGAAGAAAGAATTTTGTCAGGTTTTCACAGAGGAATACTAGAAAACATACTGGGAACCCAAATAATATGGACAGAGGGATAGAATGTTCTCTCCAAATAGCACCAACAAAAAAAGACAATGATTGTCTATGTTCCCTTTTCTGTGAATCAGAGCAGCTAAATTGAATACAATATGTCTTAGGTTATTAACAGGTATTATCCTTAACACAACTAATTAATTAGGAGAATTACACTGTAAGTAAGAGGATCTGAGTTTTGTTACTTTTTTTTTTTCTCTAAAATTTTAGGCCACATTAAAACTATGATAGCCGTGAGGTTATTGTATTTAATACAATATTTGTATTACTGTTTTGAGTCTGTGGTGGCATAAAAAAATTGTAAATGCCTTTAGAAGGACTCAAATTGTAAGTATGTAATGATATCCTAGACATTTTGATTTTAAAGTGACTTCTCTATTTTAGCTTCTCTTTAATTTCTCTTGCTTCTTCTTTTACAGTGAGCAGTATTTTAACAACACAGAGAAGGAAACAATGCATGGACTACTCCAGTTTCAACAGAGACAAAATACAAGGTAGGTTAACTTTTTTGAATATACAGCCAAGTCACATCATATTCCTTTAATTATCAGGTGTTGGGAGGCAGGAGTGTACTGTTTAAATGGATGGATATTATATATTTTTCTAAAATTCATATTTTCCAAATAGAAGTCTGGATATTCCCTACATGAAACTCTTACCAATAAAGGGATGAATTTAAGACTACAATTTGTGTTACACACAAAAAATGAAACTATACCCAGTAGCCTAAACATCAAAAGAATGGCAATATTCCAGATTATTCTTCTCAATAGTAGGAACAACTATTTCTGGAAAATATTCTTTTATATTTAAACTCTGCAAGATATAGCTGAAAATTACTCTTAATATTCTTCAGTGAATCTGTTCCCTAGAAAGCATTCAGCATCAATTCCCACACTTCCATCTCAAGTCACTCCTGCCCAATTGAAACCAGCAGTACTCTTTTCCTTCAGTGGAAAAGGGTCCATTATTTTAGCTAGAATTGTGCATAATTTTGTGACATCATGTACTTTGGTCTCTTTGGTAGGCTCAGTAAAGAAATCAGAGAGTATCCTTCTAGGCATCTCGGTTTCCTTTGTTGTAAGTTATGAGGAAGAGCACAGTGGTCCCAGGCAAGAAGAAACAAAAAAACCCCCAGGTTTCAGGAGTTTAAGATCATAAATAATAGAACATTTGGGGTACATACGTAATAGTTCCGGGAGGAGACAAGTCATCAAGATTTAAGTAAATAAGGCACTTTTGCACTGTAGAGAGATGATTGTCTTTAAATAGTGTAGTGCTTGTATTAGTCCTGTCTTGCCACAAGATGTTGTTCCTGATAGTGTGTTGGTACCATATCTCATACATGGCAGAATAGTCAACAGACATATTGCAAATGTGCGTAGTTTTTTTCAGAATAGAATTAGATTCAATCAGCTTTGTGACATTACAGACGGTTTTGAAGTACCTTATCTGAACATCAGTCTGACCTGTTAGCAAGTGATGCCTTCCTAGCATCTCACATTGTAACCCTCCTTTTTTCTTGTTTGAAGTCTCTCCCATATCAGGATTGCAATTAAAATCAGGCCAGAATCAGAGCTGCTCATACAGTGCTATTTGGATTAAGTTCAGTTTCCTAAATAGAGGCTTCCAGTGTCTTTTAAAACACTTAAAGTTGCTTAAGACATCCATATGGGGCCGTCAGATATGATGGGGCTGTCAGAATAAGGAGGTGCTTATTCTTCTGGAGCCCAAAGTGGCTGAAATGGGCGACACTCCATAGCTGCCTGTTTTTAGGGAGGTGAAATGCCCTCGGTACTGTCAGCAAACAGTGCAGGGTCAGTACTGCCACAGATACTCCCACAGTAGAAAGGGGAGCTCCTTCTCATGGCACACAGCAGCATTCCTGCCTGCAGGAAGAACCACACAGGCCCCCAAGGCATGGACACTTCCCAGTACAGGCTAAGCAGCTGGTGAATACGAGGTCCTGAATGCCAGATTGGACTGCCCCTCTGGAGAGCATGGAGTTGGCTTCTACTTTGTATGTATTCTTTTTGATTTGCATCACCAGACAACTTCAGATGCTAAATATATAAGTATTATAAATCTTTTTGTTTCCATAGTGACTAAACACCACTTCAGATAATTAAATATTTCCAAATATGCTTAGTCAAAATTAGTATGGAGTCAATGAAGATAGCAATTATAGAAGAAAGTATAAGACAAGTCAGAGTGGTAATCTGATTTTAATTTCCTTTAAATCTTTCCTAATTTTTTTTATCAGTGCAATGCCCATTGGTAGTGCCTGAAATAATAAAATTAACATATATAATGGGTTTATTATTTTGCATAAATCCCCAAATGAAAGAGTTTTACTTTTACAGATAGTCTAATTAAGAAAGTCCAAATGAAATCTGTGATGCTTTTAAAATGAAGCTTTAACTCACGTATAAACATTGCTGATGCACAAATAGGTTTCATTTCCTAGCAAATTCGGTGTTAACATTCTTTAAGATGGTGTAATATTGGAAAATCTGCAAGATTAAGACTTCTGCGTGTTGTGGGTAAAGACTTGTGTGAACAGGCCCCAGGACGCTGTTATGAGAACTGTAAAAATTCACAAATTGAAATTCTACCATATGTCTGCAGACTGATCTAAATCAGCACACAGATCTAAACCGCAGAGAAGACCCTTTAACCACAGTTTTCTTTTGCCCATACACAGGAAATGACCAACTGATAGATGAATGACTAAGCAAAGCATTCCTTATTTATGCAGATATAAAGTTGACTTTCTAGGGCCCCTGAGAACACCGGGTCAGTGGTTTAATTCTCCTATGTGTATTCTGAGTATTCTAACAAAAACAATAGCAGTTTTCTGCTTATTTAGTGCATACTTTCATTGAGGTCATCATTCCACACAATAAATAGAAGGTTAAATGCCTACTGTGTGTGTATATACATATGTATTTATGGCCGAAGTAGCTAAATGCGCCATTTGCTACACAGATTATACCAGGAGACCAGGAGGCTGATTTGTGACTATGCAGTGCATTTTAAAAATAGCTCCAGCCACTGGTACTGACAGTGCTGAAGTGAAGCTGCAGGACTGCCCAGGGCTGCAGTACAAACAGAAGCTGGCCTGTGAGGAGCAGTTTGAAGCTCTGGAGCTGTAAAGGAAGTGATGTGTTAGTGCTAACAGGGTGACAGGAAGCGGTGACTCAGCCTCCTGGGAGGGAAGCTGTTGTCGCCGGCCACTGCCTTCCCTTTTGCTGAAATCAAAGAGCAATGTTAATGTTTCTCTTTTTAGTGAAGCGCTAGTACACATGCAGTGTCCATCCCTGATACACTCATCAAAATAAGCTTCCTATACGCCCTGTGTTTTATCCCAGACTTTTTGCAGAGTGTGAAATTGTTTCAAATGCTTATCTCTTCTTCAAATGCCCAAAGGCCATGAGCATCTATGGAGGCTGTACATCACTTTCTTGAACTACGCAGAGTCAGTAAGGAAACACTGACTCTGCCCCACATGTACCTATCTCTCTGTATTCACAAGTATTCTGTAAAACCTATCTATGAGGCTTTGCTGAGTCAGAAACAACATGTAGGGCCTGTGTTAAGGCTTACTGTTCCCTAACAACCAAGCTCAGGCTGGTCTCAGTTGTAACAAAAATGAGGCCGTCATGCTCTCAGAAGCAGCCTGGAAACCTGCTTGGCAGTGGTGAGCCTGTGGCTGACAGTTGGGTGACAGCAGCCATGAGCAACATGAAGGCTTCCATCAAAGTTATTACCTGACTTCTGAAAACAGGACTTATGCTCTGAAGCTCCCCAACTGCTTTGGAAATGCTTAAACTGTGGTATTTGTGTACATACCTACTTTCTTAACTGATGGTCACACAGAAAAAGCTGAGACTCATTAGTTCATTTGCAGAATTCTTCTTGCCTCTGAAATAACTTTTTTTTGAGTGCTTGTCTCTGTTCTTAAGTATTAAATTCAGTCTTCTTAGTAATGCATACTTTGGTTAAATGCAGGGACCATCTGCTAAAGATGCCTGAATAACACATACAGAATATATTGCAAGTTACTTCAAGGAAACCCAGCATTTGAGACTGCATTTAAAAGATTCTGCATTTATATAAAATTAAGAAAATATTAGAGCTTGGGGAGGCACTGAAATACCAGAAACACAAGGCTCTGAGACAGCTAAACTTCTGTGAAGAATTGATGCTTACAACACAGCAGTTTCAAAGACTTTGTGCACATAACATTTATACTTACATATTTTCTATATCTGTTTTTTTAAAGTTGCTAGTGACAATTGACAAAATAAATTTATCTTTAAATAATAAATATGAAGAACCATATCCTGATGACTAAAATTTTATCTCAAATACTATTCAGAACTGACATCTGTCTGAATATTTAAAAGCAAACATTCAGAGCAGATTATGTCATCCTAAGTGCCAGATAGATACTATCAGGAATGTATCTTATTTTTCTAGTAACTGTAGTTCTTGTGAAAGATTCTAGAGTTGTGGGTTTGGCGGTTGATATATTTTAGCTATTAGGGTTACTGTATTACAAGTTTATTTTCCTGCACTACCCATCTGCCAATTGAGGGACCATCAAGAAGGCTCAATGAGCACCTTATTCTCTTTCTTTGTTCTTGCTTTGCCCGATGAAATAGTATGAAATAAGTTGAGAACTGGTTAAATGGCAGATCTCAGAGGGTTGTGATCAGAGGCACAGGGTCTAGTTGGAGGCCTGTCACTAGTGGTGCCCCCAAAGGTTCTATACTGGGCCCAGTATGGTTTAACTTATTCATCAGTGGCGTGGATGAAGGGGCAGATGCCTCCCCAGCAAGTTTGCTGACACCAAGCTGGGAGGAGCAGCCGATACCCCAGAGGGCTGTGCAGCCGTTCAGAAGGACCTTGACAGGCTGGAGAAATGGGCAGAGAGGAACTGTCTGAAGTTCAACAAAGACAAAAGCAGGGTCCTGCACCTGGGGAGGAATAAAACCCAGCACCAGCAGAGGCTGGGGGCCAACCTGCTGGAAAGCAGCTCTGCGGAGAAGGACGTTGGCATCCTGGTGGATGACAAGCTGTCCATGAGCCAGCAGCGCCCTTGTGGCCAAGGCCAATGGTATTCTGGGGTGCGTTGGGAAAAGCATTGCCAGCAAGTCAAGGAAGGTGATCCTACCACTCTACTCAGCCCTGGTGAGGTCACATCTGCAGTGATGTGTCCAGTTCTGTCCTCAGTACAAGAGAGACACAGAGCTCCTGGTGTGGGTCTAGCAGAGGCCAACAAAGATGATCAAGGGACTGGAGCATCTCTCTTACAATGAAAGGCTGAGGGAGCTAAGCCTGTTCAGCCTGGAGAACAGGTAACTGAGAGGGGACCTCATCAATGTATACAAATCTCTGAAGGAGGGGAACCAAGAGCATGGATCCAGGCTCTTCTCAGTAGTGCCAAGCAATAGGACAAGAGGCAACAGGCAGAAACTAGGGCACAGGAAGTTCTACCAGAATATGACAAAGAACTTCTTTAACTGTACAGTGACCAAGCACTGGAACAGACTGAGCAGAGAGGATATGGAGTCTCCCTCACTGGAGATATTCAAGAACTGTCTGGACATAATCCTGTGCCGTGTGCCATAGGACAGCCCTGCCTGGACAGGGACGATGGACCAGATGACTCACTGTGGTCCTTTCCAACTTTACCTATTCTGTGAATCAATTTACAGAATTATCAAAATGGTGCTCTTTATTATAAGGATAATTTTCTTTTTCATACTCTCTATATTAATTTTTCTGCTAAATGGCCGTCAAAAGGAGACAGTTAAGGACATGCTTTAGAGGATCTGGTATGATATTATTTCAACCATGAAAAACGATATCACATGTAAAGGTTACACTAAAGTCAGCTGTTTGTGTGTAGACAAAGCTATCTTATTGTGAATAGCTTCTAACTGTTCTTGTGGCTATGGGGAGAAATAGCATCAAGCTCACTGTACAAATTACGATACTTCTGGAGTTTTGCTTTTTTTTTTTTACAGGACTTGAGAGCTGCCTTTAAAGGTCATGAACATGCTTATTAATTCATCAGAAGAAAAATGCTCAGCATCACTGCGTATAGAAAATGTAGTAAAAAACACTCCTTTACACAGATTATTTCATTGTTACTACTTCACGTAGGTTGCTAACAGCAAAGATAGTTTGAAAATGCTTTCAAATGAAGAAAGAATTTCAGTATTTTCTCCTGTGCCATCACCCCCTCTGTTGCTCTCTCTTCTGTGACCTTGATGTTGTCTGTTATACAGCACAAGTACTTGATATGAGAACTCCACAATTTGTAATCTGGATAATCTTTGGAGTACAAGGAGCAAGTGGCAAAAGAATTTTAACTTTGATGGCACTTTAATAGTATCTTCCTGCATACGCTGGTCGTTGCAGTATTTACCACGGGTGCACTCAGTGAAACACCAAGCCAGCTTTCGTGCTTGGACTACAACATAGCTACTTTAAAGCTATTTGCCTATTACTAATAGAGGGCATAAAAGAAAGACCTCAAGATATATTCAAAACAACCTCTCTGGCCAGCTGTGCCTGGAGCTACTTTTGTCAGAACAGCTGGAATTGTTTTAATTGTAGTTCTTATAATCATCACTGTAATTAGCTACTGCCTCTTCTCAGGGAAGAAAAACACAATGGCCATTTAAATAGGTCAAATAAAAAGGCCAGAAAAACTATTATTACTCGTGTATTTCAATTGCGTTTGCATCTTCTGTTACTTCTGATAACAGCTTTTGGAAGACACCCTGAAAACAGTATTTTACAGCCTTTCTTATCTTGTTATTTGCACTATGTTTTAGCCCTATGGTTTATGGTCAGGGAAACAAAGAGCTGCGAGCCAAGTTATTCAGTAGGCAAAGACTTGGGGCACTTACCGCATGGCAACATTTATCAACACAACAGCTATTTAGTTTACTGAGTTAGGTGACTGATCCTATATGTAAAACTCTAACTCTTTCACCTTCTAAAAATTATGATTGTTGGCACTGCAAAATAAAGAAAAAAGCCTTGGATCCTCCTGCACAAAGTGTTTTTATGACACTGGCTGGAACTTACAGGAAGCTGTTTGACTCCTTTAACGATTTTCATATCTTTATTATTATGACCTTACCATTATGGAGCTTACTATGAAACAAGATCAAGCAGAACATGGAGTATGAACTGGCATGTGGAACTGCTGCAAGTTTGCCAGAGGAGATCTAAAACAGGATTTATTTTAAAAGAAATGAAAACCTACTGGCACTGGCAGCAGTAAAATGATGATTATAGAGAATATGATGGAACCCATCTGAAGGTAACTATTATTAGATAGGAAAATAACAGCAGTAGAGTAAGTTCCGATTACAGCCTTTCCAAATGCAAAATCAACTTGCAGAATCAAGTTTCAGAATTGTTTTTAATATTTGAAAATATGTACACTTTTATTACATTTAGAACAATGAAATTTTATTAAGATTTTAGAGAACTACCTTTTGGGGGGGGGGATGAATTTGCCCCTTTTACTGTTGAATCCTGAAATATGTCAAAAAGGAGGAACACAAATTCTTTTTGTTTATTTAATTAAAACAATGAGTTTTTGACCTAACAATGCTGATACATGGTTCTTGTAGGACCTCTAAATGTGCTCTATTTGAGGGAAGGACATTAATATTTTTTTATGTCTTGCTTCCCCACATTCACTGTATGCCCTGAAAAGTCTAGAGGATGCCTTTTGGAATAAGGTAAAGCTAATTAAATTTTTGAGGGGTTATTTTTAGAGAGGATACCTAGACACAGAAATCTGAAAACCTAGACTAAGTTTTTGCTGAAAATTTTTCCAGCATTGTCAACCCCAAGAGACCCATTCATAAGTACATATTCCAGAAAATGAACTTTCAGCTTTTAAATTATTATAAAACTAAAGGAAAGTGAATCTGGTATTCACTTGCCTTTTAACCTTTCAGGGCATGCTTGCTTTTAGCTTTAAGCTATATCTGTGAAGCTAAAAATTATTTTAAAATAAATGCTAATACTCTTCCTAGTAATAGGATCCCAAATCTTATCCAGTGATGCTATGACCAGGGCAAAAGAGTTACACTGTGCCCCAGGATAAAGTTTCAGTAACTGCTGCATTACTCTATCATTCACTATATATTGACACGCTTAACTTGTGACATTTAAATTTGAAAGCAGTGGCCTTGTGTATGTCGTTTAATTTTTGCAGATCTAACAAGCAGATGTAAAAGGAGGAGTAAAAGACTGCTTGTCTAGCTGTGCGTTTAGACGAGCCAATGAGATCCTCCACTGTAACTACAAACAAAACGAGGAAGTAGAGCCCAACCACTTGCCAATCTCTTCTGTGATCCGGCAGCAGATAAGCTGTTTTCAGCCTGGCCTTTATTTTAGCTTAATACTGTCATAAGTACACCACAGTTTGCACAGGGACTGAAAACTAAAGCCAGCTGACAATGAGTTCCACTTTGCCAGTTGGGATGAGCCCTGAATTTTTGGTAGGACGGGGAAAAAATATTTCCTGCCTCGCAGTATAGCGTAAGGATAGAATGGTATCGCGGCAGTGACTCGAAAAAACAAAAGGCCCTGAGGTTGGTGTGTAAGCCGAGCCCGGCAGGGAGGGAGGCAGGGGAGGGAAGGACGCCGGCGCTCCCCGGGGCTGGAGGGGCCGCGGCGTGGGCAGCGCTGCTCGGCGGGGCTTCTCAGCGGCACACGGAGCGCGCTTGTCCGAACCGAGAATGCAGCGAGCGAAACGTCACAGGATGTCAAACACAACACAGGAACTCCGAAGGGTACATTCAAACCTACTGAACAGGCCTTCTAGAGTGGTACGCATTTCAACGTCACCGAAATGCTGTAATATGAAACCAAACTATATAATACTATAGGGTCCATATTAGTAATGGAAGCTAGAAGCTAATTCAGACAAATACCAGAAAACAAACCAACAAAGATGTGGCTTTTAATTATTAATATTTTTTCTCACCATGAATAAATTGAAATCCTGCTGCTTTTTGTATTCAGCCTGCTATGCACAGTGTTGAGGTAGGGGAGGAGAGGGAAGATGAGAAGAATCCTGCTAGAGGGAGGTGGGGGAAGTCCAAGATGACAGATGGAAAAAAGTGCTGTCGGTGTGAAGCCTGGAGTACCAGGGCATGAAGGGGTCTGCTATGAGTATCACTTAACTGCTTGGCAAATAAGGGACCAGCTTTAGAATAACCGCAGACTGAAACCTGAGTACTGGTGGAAACTCTTATCACAAGTTGAGTGATCGAGGGGGTCTCTCTTCTGAGTGTCTTGTTCACAAGCACTTAGTGCCCTGGCAAAGAGTATTTGGTCCTACATACCAGGAAGCAGTTCTCAGTTTTCCCTTTCTATGGCTTCTTTGGCGTTACTGCCCTAAGAGTAGATCATTAACGCAGATTTATGGTGACTTTTATAAACATAGTAATTTTGGTATCTTTTAAAGGCACCGTTTGCAGTTAAATTTCAGTTGATAAACATTTTATGCTGTTTAATCATAGTAAGGTGATTAGAGATCACAAGCTAACGACACAACTTTTCAAACAAATACACTCAGCATGTTATATTTAACAAGATGCTAAATATTACGGAATCATCAAATCCTTTTCTCCAACAGAGCTCCTCCTTTTCAAAGTAAGAGGTAAAGCCAGTGGAATCCTTGTCAAGTAGGCAAGAACTCACGAGGGATGTTAATAATTTCTGACTTCTTCCCCTTATCCCTTATGAAAGTTCTAAGATTGCTACATTTGCTTTGTTGTGTTTTTATGCTTTAAATGCACAGCGCACAAAATGTTATTTTATCCCTGCTCCTCCTCTGCACCTGTCCGGTTGCACTGGTCCATTTTGAAGTGGCAGAGAACCTCACACAGCAGCAGCAGCCAACCTGCTTACCCACAGTGAGAAACCACAGGCTGGAAATGGCTGAGAACTACACGCTGTGTGAAAGAAAGAAATAAAAACCAATTGTCCTGCCATTTCCCTTCACTGGCTTATGATTGCTACTGCTGGGTATGATATTCATATATTCTCCACTGTTAATGCAGAGGATATTGTCTATGATTTATGCAGAGGGTTTCAGAATGGGGACAGCTGTTGATGGTTATCATTTCAGAGAATGTAGACAGAAACACCTTGGAGTGTATCTTCAAGCTTGCCTTCTATGGTAGTGCATCCTCTTGCCCTCCTTGGGCCGCACTGTGATCTCAGAAATGCTTGTTAGGGCTCAGCCTTCAGGAACGGCACCTGGACTAAGCTCCTCTGGAGCTTACCAGAAGCCCTGCTGCCAGGAACTTCAGTTGGCTAGCAAGCTCCTGCTTGTCAATGAACAGACTTGGAAACTTACTTTTCTAGCCTAAACAACAACTTGAGTGGAACAACAATTTTGTTATCAAACTTTCAAAGGAAGTTACTGATCCTAATTGTGGCCAGTATGGAACTTTATTATGACTAAAACCAACTCTTCTGCTGCCCTATAAATTATGGTCCTAAGTGAGACACTTGGAGCTCTCCTGGACCACAGTAGGCTGTGATGTATCTGACACCCCAACGGTATTTGTCTGTCCCCCGCTCTGAGTGGGACAACCTGTCACAGCCAGTGAACTCTCAAGTTGCTATACTTGGGGGATTGCTGCTGAATGCTGTTGAAGTACTGATAGACCACTCATTCATGACACCTTCACTACAAATGTTCTACCATCCTGCAAAGCTTTTCAACACTAATCCCAGGAAGGTCTCCCAGGCCATGTAGTTCTGCCCACATTTTGGGAAATTTTACACGTTTGGATTGAAAACAGTGATTTGGTCTAAATAGAGGCCATACAGCAGTTTAATAGAGCAGCAGATAAGTTCTCTTCCACAGGACTGACATCTTCCAGGAATATCTGCAATCATGGGATTAGTTTTACAAATTTTAGATTTCTCAGGAGAAAGCATGCTTTAACTCAGGGGAAAGCATGTATTTTTAACTTCCAGTTTTTCCAATTGGAAATAAAGCTGGCATCATGTATATCATGAGTATTCTCTCTCAGCGTCTTCAAATCAAAAGGCGATAGGTGCTGGTGATAGATACATCCTGTTTGCTGTCTTTGCAGGCACAGTGAGTAGTCAGGTCTCTGACAGTGAAGCAGTGTGCTTTTCAATGCACTTTTCATTGATAACAAAATCCTGGAAATGGGTATGTGTCCAGCCTGGCTTCCTAGGCCTAGAGCGTAGGACCATACTGACTTCATGGAATTTACAGTGATGTAACAGTTTGAAATTCAGCTGGAGAAAAAATGAAATAGATTCTCAGCTGAGTAAAAAGAAGCTAAACTTACATTATTACTTTCCAAAACAGATTCCCTTGCAGCGTTAGATGCTTCCAACAAAACTGCCAAGCACATTGCTGGCAAAAGATTTTGTGATCATGTTTTGCTTGGATTGTTCTGCTTTGTCAGTGTGGTTCAGAACACAAAGGCTATTGTTTAAAAAAACCCATGAATGTTAATTTGCATTCCATTGCCGGATTATTACATGGAGGGTGGAAAGAAAAAACAAACTCTGATTTAAAAAAACAAAATACATTGTTTCCTTTTCCCTTTCTTCTTCCTTGTGACTGGTTCTCCTTAATTTTAATGTTTCTTCTTCAGGCTATGCTCTTAGTGACAGTGAATGTCCTCTAGCACTTTTAGGCAAATACAAGTACATCCACAGCTGTGTCTGTAGAATAGAGTATTTCAGTTGGGAGGGACCCACAACAACCGTCTAGTCCAGCTGCATGTAGGTCATCTAAATTTAAAAATTAACAACTTAGAGAATCAATTCTATAACGATGTTTGTGAGCAGTGGCACTTGCAATAACACACCTGCTCTTAAATTAGGAGGCAATTGCAGTATGAAATTCCATATCTGTACTGTTCCAGAAGACTCTGAGTATAGTTTCACAAGTAGAATAGACTCCACTTAGACCACACTGCCACATCTGCCACCATTTATTGATTCTCAACCCTGAGCCACATGTTCCAGCTGCCTCCGCAGCCCCAGTTCTAGTGTTCATACAGCAGTGTGGGGAGATGAATAAGCTTACTAAGATAACCAGAAATAACATTACCGAAAAAGGGTTAGTTTCCTACTTAGCTGGTCCTACTCCACATGCAGCCTCACAAGCAGTAAGGTTTAAGGAGGATGGGAGGAACGGGACACAAGGAAGAGGAAGAAGTAGGACTGTCAAGGCCCTGAGGGCACTAATAAGTTTTTATTTGCCTCCCCCACACCCCTGCCCATGGGCCCAGAGGCTCTGAAGTTCAGTTGTACCTATTTCTACCAGAGTCATACCTGTGCCTGGCTGTAGGTCCGGTTGATCTGGGTCATTGTGGACTGTCCTGACCTCAGACCCATGGACTGACTTCCCAGCCTGACCTTTTCTCTCTCCTGTCACTATGGTCCTGGCTGGTGATCAAAGGCTGGGCCGCTTCCTGGCTTGACCAGAGCCCTGCTCTGGCATCACAGACCTGCCTGTCAGTTACAGGGCTGTGTCTGACCCTGACCTGCAGACTGACTTCTCAGCCTGACCTTGGACCTGCCTCATTGCCGTGAGCTTGCCTGATGACCTGGTTTGACTCTGGCTACTGTGCCTAGCCTGCCCTGCTCCCTTATTTTAGGACAGTAGGATGGTGTCTGGTGAGCCATCTGCTCTGCTGCTGTGATGTATCTCCTGTCCCCAGGGAGCAGCTGGCCCTGACAAGGACCAGACACTGGGAGCAGTGTGGTCTCTGACTGGCTCCTACCACTTTAAACTAATTACAAGACTATGTTAAGAGGTAGCAGGAACAATGAAGATGGTGCTAGTTCTTCCAGGAGCTGCCTCCCAAAAGAGGGAGTCACAGCACTCCCCCAGCCACAAGTGTTTGTTCCCACCCCTCCTCCTTGTGCTAACCCAAGTGTTTGTGCAGCCAGGCAGTGAACCAGGACAAAGAAAAGTAATGCAGTTGATTCTTGAAGGAATGGATTTACCCCTTTACCTGGGGAAGGAACAAGCAACTTGTGTTGAGATGACTGACTGACACAGCTTCAGCCTCAAGTGTTTGTGGAGTCTGGAAGATCACCAAGGTTAGGGGTCTGTCTGGGATCCTGGGAATTCTTGTGACTGGCCTAGGCTGATGTGAGCGATGATGACATGTCTTCCTTTCTGTCACTGCCCAAACTAGCTCAGGCATGAAGGTGCTGCTGCAGTTACATCCTGCAACTGGCAGTGCAGACAGAGCTGTGGTTGTTTAGGCCCTTCTTAAACAAAGCAGCAAAAATATTTATCTAGACCCAAAGGTGCTGGTCACAGGGTTTATTTTCAGTTCATACTGAACGAGGAGAGGGTCAAACCCTAAGTGTTCTGTGCTTGACTCTGCCCTCAGTTGTGTGAGGATGAGCCCATTTACTACTGAGTGGTTCTTTGGGGTTTTTCTACTGCCCAGCATTTCGATAGTTCTTTCCAAATGTCCTCTTCTGTCAGAATCAGCATGGAAGTAACATCATGACTGTACACCTGAACCAGCAGTGTTCAGAAGATGTTAACTTAGGAAATTCTCAAGGCACTAAGTGAAATCTCCAAGAAAAATCTCCCACCATTGACCATACTGCTAACAGGGGAAATGGTGGTTAGCTGGAAATGCAGACTAAGCTTGCACTGCGGTTGATTACTGTGGATTGGCTTGTGTCTGTAGTTTTAATAGAAACTGATAAAGCCAGACCTGCACAGCAAATAAAAGGCATCTTCAACATCAGCAGGTAAGAAATCTTGAAGAAGATTAATGAAGAAGAGAAAGTGGTAATCACCAAGAATTTATTCAGTATGTTGCAGAGGAAAAATACATTTCACTAATTACTTGTTAATCATTGGATATTCATAAGAGAACATTTGCTTTCTTCTGCCATTAATAATGAGGACTTAATTAAAATTAGTTGGTTTGAAACTAACAAGACACATTTGCATAAAGATTGTGGTATTCTAGAAACTTATGAAGTTCCAGAATTTGTCAAATATCATGCACATATTCAGGATCATTGAAAAGGCAGTCTAAAGGGCAGTAAAACTGAGCAGGCACATGAAACTGCCACTCTAACTAAGGAGCAAGTGAAGCATGTGTCCTAGTTATAGTGGCTGAGACCAGTTTATCACTGTGTGGGTATAACTAGAACTGTGTATTCTATACCCTCTCTGCCATTTATCATGAACTGTTAATGATGCATTGTTTGCAGCAGCTGCCCAGGACACATCTGACACCTCAGGCTATGAGCTGGGTGTGTGAGGAAACTGAGATAGGAGGGTTCCCTGTCTTCACACCAATGATTCAGGTGTGATAACTCCCCTCCGGGAGTCATTAGCACTTTCACACCCAACCTGAGGGGTCATTCTGCTAATAGGCCATCAAGTAGACGAAGATATCCTGTGGCTTGCTGAGTAAATTGCTCATTGTGAAACCTCTCACCCTTGAGGAGGTTCTGGGCAGTCCCATCTGAACCCAAGCATATATAAGCTTGGGGTTTGGGGACATGGAGCACTTACTGGTCAGATCAAGAGAAGGGTCAGAACCTCAACAGGACTGCAACTACCACTCTTGACCAGACTGCGACCACCAACCTTCTGGAAGGAAAACAGGTTTTCCTTTTCTTTTTGCTTTTGACCCAGGGGGACCACATGGTGCTCAGCACAGGGGCTGGCAAGCACCATTTTGTTTTGTGCCCCAGGGGGCTGGGTTGTACAACTGGGTTTTGTGGGCTAAAACAATTTTCTTTTGTATCAGTGTATCTATTGTAATCTTTTTATTAAATTGTAGTTCTGACTTCTAAAGTCTTTTGAAGGGAGTTCATTTCTCCTGCTGGTTTACTTTTAAACCAGCACAGCATGGTACAGAGAGTGGAAGGCAGACTAAGGATTATTTTTGTCTGGAATATAGTCCCTGATGCTTTGTAAAGATGTACCTGTTGGACCTCTTGTTGTGAGCTGTATTAAATTAGACGAAGATTAATGTGGGCTAGAGTAAGTGTTTTCCAGTTTAATCAATAAGGAACGGAGGCCGAAACAGCTTTTAAATGTTTGGGGGTGGGGGGAGGTGTTTGTCCTAAGATCTGAAAATACTGAAGGAGATTGGAATTGTACTTGGAGAAACATTTTATTATTTTAACTGTTTGGTCCTCTTTTCTATATCCAGCTTGATGTTTTAAAGAAAAGTGGATGCAGTCATACTGTCCTCTTAGAAATCATCATTGATGTGAATAACACAGATAACCAATTCAGGCCTCATGGCCATTATTTAAAATATCCTCCTACTTTTAAATATGTATCTGAGTAAACCAACATAACCAGTAAGAAATTCGTGGTGCTTATGAATGATCTTGCAAAGGTCCAGAGTCACTTTCAAAATAAAAGAATAAATTAAAGAAATCTACCTCCTCTGAGTCCACAGCAACACTATTTCCTTGCTGGTGAGCACTTCCTCAGAGCAATTCTGTTGTGGTTTTGAAAGCCTTTTATAATGTTTGTCTCTGTCATCCCACTTGCTTTTGTCTGTCAACAATTCTTGGTTGGGATAGCCCACTTGTGCACGTGGTGGTTCTGGGTTCCTGAGTGAATCACTTAAACTCTCTGCCTTTTTCTCTTTCCATCTATAAAATTAGCATAATAATGCTAATTCATCACAGACTATAGTTAGGCTCAATTAATGTTTGTAATGATCTCTGAGATTGTTGGATAAAACATGCTGTAAAAGTGTATTATTATTGTTAATAGAGCCTTTTGTACTATTGCACTCTAACAAAGCACTACCATTGCTCACCGGCTACTAAAATTTCATTGGAATCCTCAGGACTTAATGGGGTACAACTTTGTTAGGGTGTCCATTTATCTTCCTGACTCTTTCAAACCATCAGAACAGTTTCAGTTCTGAAACATGGAAGAGCTGTAGAGTTTGTGCAAAGAGAAATTATGTAATTTGGTAAGTGATCTAGGCCTGAAAGCTTTTTAACGAGGACCTCACTGACACTGACCTCAGTTCCAGCTGAACTAGTTCAGACTGCAGAGAGCTGTGATTTGTACAACGACTTTCTTAAAATGCGGTACCTGTCTGGGTGGGAAGGTAGGAAGTCCAAACTGTGGAAGTGATGGCAGTGTGAGGGGGTGGTAGGACACAAACCTCAATAGGCACTGCTGGAGGAAAAGATCAGTAGTGTGGGGCTCAGAGTCAATGCTTTCGGGTTTTGGTGACATGTACCAGGTTAACAGTGGGAAGACAAAGCTTAGAGCTCTTCTCCAATTATCAGGAGCAGAAGAAAAAATGAAGGAACAAATCGGTAACTGAACTGGTTGGGAGAAATGGTTTGAGGAGATCTGTGGCCTCAAAGAACAGCCTGCCCTTAGCAGCACAATGAAGCTGAGCCTGAGCAAGTAAGCCTGAGATGGATTATTGGTTGCATTGGTTCTACATTTGTTAGACTCTTTGGAGCTGTCAGACAGTCTATCCATACATGTGGGTTTTAGGAAGTGAGATTTCTCTGTCCTGTTATGTGACACTTTATTTTATCAAATGCTAAATGGTTTTCTTGGGACTTCCAAATCATTTTTTCTTCTACTGACATACTGCAGCTTCCTATCCCTGCTTGTTCTGGTATTTGTACTATTCTCAATTGATTTCTTACTATTTTTCGTAATGAGAAGTGTGTGTTATTCTCATCCTGTCTGTTCTTCAAAATAGCTCGACATTTCCTACTAAAGCTTTATAAAAAAGAAAAAAATCAATATTTGAGATGATTTTCCTAAAAGTCATGTGTTTCAGAATTAACTTTAATAATGTGTTTTTAAAACAAAATTTTTTGCTGATTTGAAAATGGAAAATGGCTGAATAGATTTCATGTTGACTCCTTTGAGAAACTTCTTTCTTTTCCAACCTCATTCTTATTGCCCTTCTTGTCTACTGCCTAGTATTACTAAGAATGATTCAACTAAAATGTCTGTAATCTCCCTACAGGATTTTATGTGTTTGAGTGAAGCTTCTTTCCATATCAAATCTTTGAGTCTGTGACTCTGAAAGAAAAGTTTGCCCCATAAAACTGGAAGAGAAAAAATAGGTGACGTGAACATGGATGTGCCATTTAGTAGAAAGAAAAATAAAATTGATAAGGGCAAAGTAAAATTGATAAAAATACTAATCATGTGAATTAGCTTGGAGGGATAGGAGACAGAAATTTGGAACTTTTGTCATAGTATCTGGCAGCAGTTTAGAAAGCAAATGGGGCCTTATGAAACAGAATAAGATGGAGCGACCACACTTATTACTAATTAAAGCACTGTTCAGAGAAAAAGCTACTTGTTGTTGCGAACTACTTTGTGTGTCACATTACACAGAAAATACAGAAATGCAACCTGTAAAGGTGAATGCAAGTGTCTGTAAAGGTATCGCTTTCTTCAGATTCTAAGGATGGTTTTAAAGTTTTTTAAAAAACTCTTTGCCATTTGTTTACAGTGAATCCCAGATGTTCTAATCCTTAAAGACTTCATAATTTATATAGAGTACTAGACTGTAGGTGGCTGTTAGAAGCATTTCACAAAAAACATACAGCACCTCAGTATGTCTTAATACATGGCTTGTCTGTGATCCTTCAGTTTAGGCATGCCCATGCCTTTTCATAATGCATATTCATTACACAATGATACAGTGGAGTATCTCAGTCTACATTTCCTAATATTCAGATTTTTTGTAGAGTCTCAGTGTTTGCCTTTTATAAAAGGAATTGCCTTGAAATGCTGCTTTAATTCAGTAGTGCTGAACAATATCCCCATCTAACAGGAACAGGAGGAGTCTAAACTTGCATCGTAGACCACTTACATATTATTTCTGATGGACTGTTTGTGCGTGTGGCAATTAAAAATGAAGGTGTATAAATCATTACAGGAATAACTAAGAATGATCGTTTTCTGTCCCAGCGAATAATGGCAGACTTTGTTCAGCCTGGGAAAACTGTCAGCACTCAACTGAATTAGTCTCTATCCCTAAGCTCCCTGTGTACACAAATGGAAGTCCAGGGCATGTTGGCTGGGTCAGGTACAAATGTGCTTTACTTTGGCTCTAGAAAGGCAAACTGCAGAGGGTCTCTCATCAATCCTTTCTTCACTTCCCTCCCCTTGTCTTCTGCAGCCCACAACGACTAGTGGAGCTTTCAGCACTGAAGAAGGTAGCTTCTAAATTATGTGGGATGTAGCAGTAGGATTTTGGGCAGAAGGCATTTGACCAGCAAGTTAATTACTAGGCTGAATGTCTGGCCATATGGATACTTTCCTGAATGTGTTAGGTCAGAAAATTTTAGTTCTTGATAAAGGATGTGGGTTTTTTCTTTTCCAAAATAACTCTTAATTTCAAACTGAGTATTCATTGACAGTGTGTTTTTTGCAATGGTGCTAGTGTAATGAAGACACAAATATAATTGATGGAGCTAAATTCAGAGGCTGAAAGAGTCGTTCCAAGAGCAGGTTTGCTGAAAGGCTGTAGCTGGTTCTGGTATGCCTTTCAGAAACAGCCACCCTGGATTCCCAGCTGTGCTTCATGTCCCCTTGTCACTGCTTTGAGGGATGGTATCACCGAACAGTTTGCTGCAGTTTCTTGAGGGTTGGGGTTGATTCTATCCTTTGACCTCCATATACTGCTCATTTACTTGACAAACAATTTTAGAAACAAAAGAAAACAAATGCATAGGTACTAAGATGTGGACTAATGCAAGTGTATGTATGTTTGTTCGTTCATTTCTTAAGCATGTTCATTCCTATCAAGTATAACTCTCACATCCAGCATGTCTTCTCTAGCTAGAGGGACAGTTTATTCCCTTGGTCCAGCTTGGGCCCCTGTTGAATAAAGACAGAAGTGAGCTGGTCTGTATAAAACAAAGTGTCTGTCACTTTTTTTCTCAGAGTCTCCTAATCTTCATCCAGGTATTTATATTTACTGCTACAAGGTCAGTGCTTGGCAGAGTTCCCATCTTATCAGACTGCCCTTTGCATTTCCTTCTTAGGAAGACAAGGTGTGACAATACTTTGAGACAAAAATTAGCACAGGTTTAGGGACTTTGTATGAGTCTCTTTCCTCACCCTATCTCCTTTTGCCAGATGATCCATGTGGAGGACTAGGACTTTTCCTCTAAGAAACCATATACCAAGGAGGATGCTGCAATATAAAGTGATGGTAGAAGTCTTCATTCCTCACCAATTTTGATAAGCTATAGTATGTGAGGAGAGATAAGATGTTGTTGCTCTTGAGTGATGATAAATAAAGGAAGAGGAGGCATGTTTACAAGTAGGATGCGTGAAAGTGGGAAAGGCTGCAGCATTAATGGCCTGCGAGATCCAGGGAGGGTACTTGAAATAGCCTGACTTTAAGCTGATTGAATAAAGGACCAACACAAGCTCATAGCTTGGACAGAGATAGGAATGTCAGGAATCAAGCGAGCCAGTGCCTTGGGACTGTAACAGTTTGGGCACAAATCATGTTACAGCTTAAATCCAAGTTGGTGACTGAGAATTTATATAAAATATACCTTTACCTTTAAAAATTTGGCCTACTTACAAATTAATTGTAAAGTAGGCAAAAAATTCGGCAACTTACAAATGCAGTTTTCTGAATTTATTTATTTACCATGGCATGTATTGTGAAGCTGTAGAAGGAACTAGACTGATTTCTGAACTGAAATGATGTTGAGCCCGAAGAAAAATGATTGCAAATTTAAGCCTGGAAAAATTTTATTTAGCACTGAAAATGGCCCATTAAAGCAAGAAGTATGCATAAAGATTTGGACACGCTCACTCCCCTGTTCACTGTGAGATGTTTATTCCTCTGCTGCATTCATTGCCAGCAGGTTTTTAATGTTTCCTAAATCACACAACTCAAAACACCTTGCTGTGTCTGTCCCAGAGCTGTGCTTCTCTGGGTGGATGAGAATGCTGACCTCAAGAATGCAGGAGCAGACGTATTTGTCATGACACTCCGCTGAAATCAGTCTTTTGCAGGAAATCACTGTCTTTAAACAAAACTATCACTGGCTTCTGAAATAATATCATACTTTAACAAACTGCTAAATACAGCCCAAATCTTCCCTTCTTGAAATCTATAGGAGCTTTACCATGACTTTAAACAGGGCTTGACTAACATGACAGTTTACATGTGACTAAGAGATGAACATTAAATAAATCTCAACATTAACCCATATTTAATATTCTTAATTTAAAGTTGATATATTGTGGCATGTATGTAATCAGACAGCTCTTACTTTAAAAAGCTCAAAACAAACAAAAAATCCAAATAAAGGCTTGCTAAAATCCTAACTTATTTTGTAATCATGCATTGCAATAGCAGTTGTTTTTGCTGGTCTGATCTGCCTTTCTGTTGGCTGGGTTCCCTTTCTGTGACAGATGTGCTATTTATGGAAGGGGATTCTGAATATTTTAAAGCACTGACTGTTAGGATCATCTCATTCCCAGCCTTTAAAATGAAAGAGAACAAAATGCCAAATAACTTCCCCAAGAAAAGCCTCCAAATTAAACAGATAGCTATTTAATCATTAAAAGAGAAGAGGGGAGGGGGAAAAAAGCAAAGTCAGATTGTCTGGTTTTTTTACAGGAAATGAATACGTACGTACAGCAGGCTAGTTTTTGCTGTGCAACATTTTCTGGTTTAACATGGTATTTCGTATTAGTCTTCACTTTTAAACAGCAGTGCTCTTTTAGAGAAAAAAATAAATCATAAGGTACACAGGTTCCTATGGAACGTATATGTGTATGAAAATTTGGCTGCTTTCTTTCTTAGCCATATTGGCAGGTCAAATGAAAGATAGCGCTTCTCTGGGCAAATCTGGCCTCACCAGGAGCTGTTTATTTCTGCAGTTGGCCAGAAACCATTTATATTCTCTTATACATATGGTAAATACTATTTATTTAAAGAATTCTTTCAGTGAAGCATTTTCAGAGCTAACACGTTAATCTCCACAATTGTGTTCTTGTGCTGAGTATCAGCTTGTGGTATTTGCAGGTAGAGAGAGGCAGCTGAGAGAAGTCGCTGACATGGGGGGAAATCTGCTCTCTAAACAGGTAGATCTTACGGTTTGTTTTACCTCACCTGCTGGTTTAGCCTTCTGGGAAGGGAATTCAGGTTTTAGTAAACAGCGGCATGGTTCTGTCATCTCCCTTTGGAGACACAGTGACAATGAAAACAGAACCATTTTTGCTTGGTAGGCATTTTTAAAAAAAAAAATCAGATGAGCAGCTTTTAATGCTTTTTTTTTTGCATATTTTTCATTGTATGTGAAAGATATTTTATTGTCGTTTTGAGTTTCCCAGAAAATAAGCCTTTTCTGACATTTATAAAAATCTAATTCCCATAATTACTCCTGCAGTCTCTGCAGAGGGTGATACCAATTTAACGTATGCAGCGGCTGAGCAATGTGCACGCTATTAATCTCAGAAGGTAACAGAAAGACATTAAGTAGATGATGTGAAATTTCTAATTATTATTCTTGCTGGTTTTATGTTTCAAAATTATTTTTTTCTTAAAGACGACAGCACTTTAATATCTGCATTGACCTCCATGATGTCAGAATGTCATTGTGCAACCGTAGCTAAGAAAAGCCTCTGAGAAAAAAAAGCACAAAGGAGCTTTGCATCTTCCAATAACATGAGATGTGCATATACAGTGTGTAGCATTTTGGAATTCATACTGTGGTAGTGAGTTGTTGCTTTCAGTTTGATTAGACAATCATTGTTTCGCTTTCCTTGCTTTGACAGTGAGTATGCTTGTACGCTGCTTAAGTCTTTAGTGCTATCTAGGTCAGTGTACTTAGGATAGCTTTTATGTTCTGTAAGTCTGACAGATACCGTGCTTGACAGAGATCAGCACCAAATTTTCTATTTATTGTATCTGAGGATAGAAAAATATCTTAAAACTGATCAGAATTGTATGCCACATAGCACCTACTGTTTCTGCATTGCAGATATATTTAGCTCTAACACTGCTTGTGGTTAACAGGGTGTAGCGTAGACACAGACAGCTGATCATGCAGTCAGACCCGGTGCTCGTGTGGTTTGTCAATACTGCTCAGGATTCTGATGGACTGTAAAAGAGAGAAAACAGAAAGGAAAGAAAAATAAATGTTTTATTTATCTGAACATTAGACTTTTAGCTATGCTTTTTCTGCTATCATTGCCTTTTTATTTTATTTTTTAGTTTTGAGACTTAAAAATTGAGAAAGCACAGCAAATGCATCCAGGATTCAATGTGTGCGACGTGAAATCTTTCTGCACCAAGAGGATGTTACTGTAGTCGATGCAGCGCTTCTCCAATAAGCAAGAAGACTTTTGTTTTCCTCGGCAGGCGACTCAGCCATTGCAGAGGCAGATTTTGATAAGAGTTTGAAATGCCTACTACTGTATCACTGTAGAATTTGGAGTTTGCTAACTGTGTTAGTGACTGGAGCTCATCTTGCATCACCAGTTGATGACAATTTTCTTTGTTCCCTCCCACCCAGTTGAACCAAGACTCTGTAGCTGATACGCAATGTCACTTACAACATTAATCAGATACTGCATTTAAGGTGAGCTGTCCCTTGCCTCCTCCCTTACCAGAGCTGTGCTGCAGTATGTATCTTACTCCTGCAAGCCTAAAATGGCAGGCAGGATTAACATTGCTTGTGCTGTGTGCATGCTGTGTATTGAATTCATTATACTGTGCCTAGTATCTCAAATGTGAGTATGTAAATGGTCTGTGTGCCATGTCATGCAGTAGTGAAGACTGGTTTGTGCTTCATTACAGGCTTAGATATTTGAGCATCACCTTAAGAATTCTTTTTTCATTTGCAATGTGGTGAGCTGTTAGCTTGTCATCACATTCAAACTACATTATTTAGCTCTTGGAAAGGAGAAAAAAAAAAAAGCAAACTGTGCTTCCAGATGGTGTCACCCTTTTTCTTCTTGCGTTTACTGTAGTTTAAATAATGTATATTGTATTGTTAATTAATGTGAATATCGAATTAAAGCACTTGAAACTTACATATTTATTATGCAGGTAGGAGGCACGTCGAATCTATTTTTAACTCTTACGCAGTCCACGTTGTGCAATGGGCTTTGGTTGGCGAGCTTATATTTTCAGCTGTGATATCAATAGGTTGATTTTCAGTAAATGTGACAAGTGGCCTTTTCAGTGGTCAGCTTCAAGCTTTGAACCCTCTGAAGAGGAGAAAAAAAAAAGTCAACCTTGTGTTGCAGTTTCGGAAAACCTTGGATGAGGACGTGGCTTTTTTTCCCCACTCCTGCTTTCCCTGTTGATAAACTCGGTTCTCCTGATCACGGTCTATTCAAGCTGCTTCCCACCTGAATTTTGAAAACTGCTTCTAAAAAATTACCAAGAAGACCAAGAATAGAACTTACCTCCATCGCTTTGCATAAAAATGGCTGGGTGCATTGCCATGCTAACACTGCTCTAAGTGGTACATGCAGGTAGGTTGAGATTTGCATGTTTTACTGTTTTCTTGGTCAGTGTTGCAAGAACATGAAATGGGCTTTAGAATGTAGCTTTTAGTTTAAAAATATACTAAATTGTTAATGAGAACAACCTGTATTAAATTGATGGCTTCACATATTGGCATGACAATTACTCTTACGTGTTTTTTTTTAAAATCTATTGTGAAAGTGGAGCAGTCATGTCTGTTAAAATAATCATATGTACTAAGGGCGTGGCAACGCTTATGCAACAAAAGAATTTTTGAAAACCCTATTGATTCTCTTACATTTTAAAGCTGACTATAAGCATTACTAAGCTTGCAGCTTAAATGCAGAAATAAAAATTGAGTTAGATTAGAAAAATGAAAAATATTTAAATTCTGTCGTAGGCGGTTTTGTTTTGTGTGAAATATTAAATAAAGAATAATATGTTTTAATGCTTATATTTTCAGTATTAGCTACAAACATAAAACTGCAGTATTTACTTTTATTTAAAGGTAGAAGGACTTTAAAGAGAGAGATTGATATAGATGGCCCTGTCAGCTTACACTGAGTATCAGTTCACTGAAATGTGTTTTACTTCACACAAAAATGATTATGAAATAAAAACTTAAAGCCTTAAGTACAAAAAACTGAATTTGAGCATTAAGAATAAAAATAATTGAGTAATGTATTACTTACCCCAACTTTTGTAATATGTTTGTTTCAGATTAATACTGGGCCAGAACCAGTTTCCTTGGCAACCAAATCCTTTTAAAAGGTTCAATGGTAGAGATGTAGAAAGATGTTATTCTCTTTAATAGCAATATCACAATGTAAATGTAAATGGTTGTTTCCTTTTAGTTCTGAGAATCTGATCTGATTTTGTTTCCATGCGTCTATCAGTTCTTAAACGATGCCATGTTTATAAAGCTGTACACACAGAATCCTGTTTTATTCCTGTTTTGCAGTGGTTGTTCCCAGATACGTACCCTGGTTTCTTTTTTTAATTTAGCCTTGTCTTGCATGTAGGTCAAGGTTTGTACTGTGTGTATATAAAGTGATAGTTTCATTATCACAAGTATAAAAATATCACTAAAATATTTAGCAGCTGAGAAATGCAGAGAATCAGCAGTATGTTTAAACCTTCTTTCACCTTTGCTGAATTCTGCCACAGTAATGCCAAAAAGCTTTCTTTGAATAGTGCACCCATTGTGAAGTCCAGGTACAGAACTGTTTTTAAGAATACTGCAAAGACCTCTTGTCAGACCTTAAACAAACCTTTAGAGAATAAGCTCACTTGTGGTCTGCGGTAATTTGCAGACCTTGCAGATTTTGCAAAATTTAAGTATTATAATCCCTTATTTCTATTTTTAGCTAATATTTTTTACAATACCATTAAGGTTAAACCTTATGTGTCCGACAGGTAACTGCCTGCACAGACTCAGGCGTTACTAAATGTTTCCACTGAGCTGATAACTGTAGGGTATCTACGTGCCGATCCCTTTTGTACGTGACTTGAGAAATTCTCACTACTGCAATGAGACTTTTGCAGCAGGGAAGCCATTTTCCTTTCATGTCCTTGACTTTAAAATGACTAAGTATATTTTATGTGCATGGGAACACTGAAAATGAACACAGAGGATGTATTTAGAAGCACAGCCAATTATTAAAAATAGCCTTGACAGTATCAGTAATATCAAATTAATTCTCATTTATTTCTAAATATATCAGTTCAGTGCATTCCAAACGAACAGAGTGTAACTGTTCAGGAATATGACTTGTCATCTCTTGTAACAGGCAAATGCTTAATAACGAAAATAAATCCATTTGATTCAGAATTACAAGGTTAGTTTAGTGCAGTGCAATATTCCTCTGTTCCACCTAAAGAAGCAGAACTGAAAACGTAACAGACAGCATCTCTCAAGTGCCATATTAAAGTCTGCATTTTTTGTAATCTGACTTGTCTCCAGGAGCTTGTTTCTGGTGATTATTTTCCTGTCTAAAATGTTAATATGGAGTGCGCCATTACATGTAGCAAGAAAGGGCATTTCTTTGTTTATTTCTTGTGTGGTTATTTTTAAAGCAAATTGCTGAGCAAATGCTATGTCAAAGCAATCTATTTATTGCCTCTGATATTTATCTTTAGAAAAGATGGAGCACTTAGCAATAAACTGGTTTTATTATGTCTTTGTGTTCAAGCATACTCACTCCAGACATCTTTAAAAAGTAGCTCCAGGAGCACACTTCTCTACGGTTGTTTTAAATGCATTTGCCAATTTGCTCTTTGTTAAAGGGTGCAAGTCCTCTTGTAATTAATATGACTGAACTCAAGGGCTTTCATGAGTCCGGAAAAACTCATTGGCAGCCTGTGAACGGTAATTTCTTCCAGCTAAAGAAACTGATTTCTTTATTAAGGAGGAGTCTAGTAATTAGCAAGCAGTTTCCACTCTGTTATATGTGGGTTGCTGTACGTATTTGGTGGCAGTTACATCCAGCTAATGCAGTGTCACAATGTTGTAGCCAGAGGTGCCATAAGAAACCTGTAAACCTCTTCCTTTTTATTCCTTTTGGCTAAGGGGTCTAACCAGGGCATGGAGGAGCAGGTGCAGTTTTTCCCACCTCCAGCACAGCCTGCAAATGTTACTGTTGGTGGGGCTTGTTGGGGTTTTTTGGGTTTATTTTGGTGTGTTGTGTTCTCCCTGACACCTCCCCCCCTCCCCAAGTTTTATCTTAGAAGTCTAATTGTTGATACTGAGCCTCCCTTTTTATAAATGAAATTTGTTCTTTAAAACATGCAAATTCCATTTCTGCCAAACAGAAAATCTATACAAAGCATGAGTAAAAATAAAATCAAACTCAAAAACTATTCACTTGGACGCTACCCTACTTATTTTCCAATGGGGTACCTGCTTGATGTTACTTCTGCCGCTCAACTGCATTTTGATTTGAAACTGCAGGGCTCTCAGTGGTTCAGGTAATATTTCTCAGACTATTAGACAGATTCTGGTAGCATGAACAGGTACCAATTAACCCTTTTGAGGCAACTAGTGTCTGTTGTACTTTATCAAATAAATTGTTTTTTTCATATATTAAAAGGGCTTTATTATGTATAATATTGTATTTGAATTCTAGTATTACAAAATTTGGGAATTCTTTGTCTTCAGTAAGATTTTTTTACTCTTTGATTCCTCCAAATGAGATGTTTAAGCTTCCCATTCAGTGTATTTTGATCATTTATGAATATGCCTTTATTGGAATTTGGGATAATAATAATAAGGGCTTAACACAATTTTCTTTCATTTTGGCCTTTGTTATGGGCAGATGTGAGCTACAGAATTTTTATTCAAATTAACATATACTAAAAATGTACTCAGCAAAAAAAAAAAATTTGCTCACCTTCTACCTTTCAAAGCTGCAATAATGGATTCTGTATTTCCTGTACAGTGTTATTTTTAAGAGTATTCAGTGTGTTTGCAAATGGAAGATGGATCTATGTGTTCCTAGTTGGTGCTGTATAAATGCCTACCAGCTGAGTCATAAGGCCTTATCTGTATGATTTTGCAATTACCCTATGGAACAATTTAATTTGGTTTAGTATCTTTGAAATAAAACCCTGTTCTGAATAATTTTTATGCTATTACATGGCAACCTTTTTAGGATGTTTGACACATAAAATCTGGATGTTTGCAAATGATGAGTAATCATTTAAGCTGAGAGATATATAGGAAGTATATTCCAGTGAACAAGAGGTGCCCAGAACTGTCATTATCACAGATACTCTGATAACTGTCACAAGAGAGACCAAAAAGAAAGCAATGGAATAGAAAGAAAACAACTTTTGAAAAAATTATTTTAAAATTGAAAATAGCCTTACGTTTCTATGTAGAACATACTACAAATCATTATGTCCAGTTTGCACTACACAGGTTAAACCACAATAAAACAATGCAGCTGAAGTTTGGTTAATGGTACTGTTTTATTACTTGTGTGTTCCAAGTGTCACAGATGTAGATTTGGAGTCCTACAGCACCCTAGGGAAAATGCTGATGAATTACACAATGTATGTGGAAATTAGTACTTGTCTAATAATTCAGTCATTAAACTTGGATTTTTCCCTTTGCAGGCTGATACACAGTAGCCACAGAGCTCACAAAATTACTGAGATGGTTTTGCCGCAAATACCTGTCAATACCACTTCTAAAAGGCTCTAATAGAAGAACAACCTGATTTTGGGTGGGTAAGTTTATGGGGTGATATCAGACATAAATAGAGCTAAAATGTTTAACACTATAACCACTGCGTTATGTGATTTTTTTCTGTTCTAATTTATTATAATAATTTAAGAGGTGTTCTCACTATGATACCACACTGCTCTGTGGATGTCAATATTGTTGGATTTTTCCAGCTCCTGCTGGTTTTCTATTGCCATAGAGATTGGACAAACAAAATCAGGCAGAACGGATCTTTGAAACAGGTTGTTAGAGCGAGCAGTGATCTGTACAAACCCCAAACAGATTGGTAGGGAAACAAACCTCCAGAGCTTGCCAGAATGTTAGCTAGGGATCCCAGTCACTGTTCCTTACAAACCTGTGCCACACAGTCAAGGCAGAGCTCTGAGTGCCAGCGCCCCTTTGACACTGTTGTCTTGGTTAAGCTGGGTATAGTTCATAGAACCTCCACCTTTATACGTGACTGTAATCTGGGATAGTAAAAAACCTCCTGATTCATGAGCTGGAAAGAGCACCTTGTAGATTCAGTGTAATAAATAATCAGGATATTTCAAAATAACAGTTTACATTTTGCACGGCTTTTTCAAGTATTAGCTGTTTCGTTATCTCTTATTGTGAATGTCCAATAATAATCTTGGTTAGAACAAATATGTCTGAAAGCTGAGCTTTAGATTTAAGATATGTATGTATTGAATGAAAGAATCGGTGAAATCTTGATTAATTAATTAATTTTTAATGTGATCCTTTGTACCAAAGAGTGTAATTTGTGTTACAGAAAGAGAAGTTCCATTGATTTCAGTGGCACTATTTGCACAAATCTCTGTAGGAAACATTTTGTTGCATCAGTCATTCACGCTGTGGTATCTCTGAGTTGAAATAAGTAATTAAGGTTACCAGGCAAAATGTATGATAAGAACCAAATTTTAAAAAAACCAAACAAACGCAAACCCACAAGCCAAAAAAACCTCCTTCATTTCTAGAATATCTCAAAATGCTTTCTGTATTTAAGTTTACTTTTAATACGCAATGTTGCGTGACACAGAAAATGGTAATGGATTTTCAGAGAAATTAAAATGGCAACGGTGGTTTAAATCAGCGAAACATTAACATTAGATAAGTGCAGGTAACCTGAATTTACAGGAGCAATGAGCTACCAAACCTAAGCTGTACCTATTTTAAGTCAATTATTATCGAACACTTGCTCAGTACATTTTAGACAGAATACTGGGCCATAACCTGTTTCCTTGACAACCACATACGAATAAAAGGTACATTAGCAAAGCTGCAGATGTGTGTCAGTGAATGCTTATTAAGCAGCCCCATGCATTTACATACCATGTGCTCACAATAATGCATGCATCTTGAAAATCACCATATAAAAAGATTTCTGGGCATGGCCCAATGTAGATTCCTAATACTCAAATGTTTTAACTGAAAATCCTCATGTTTTCAATTGAAATATCTCTTGTGGTTTTTTTTCATTGCGCTTTAAAATTGGACTTGCAATAAGTGGACAAAATTGGCATGGTAGGCTTGGTCTGCAAATTGAAGCCTTTCTCCAGAATTCTGAACACTTACAGCACTGCCTTCAGCAACAAAATATGGATGGAAATGATGGTTTACGTTCAGGCATTCTAAATTTGAATCCTGTACCAGCATTCAGAAGCAAGCATGATCATACTGCTTTATACAGCAACAAACTAAAGCCACAAAATAAAAGTGAAGCTGGTGTTGTTTGTAGCACTCCTATTCTATCCAACATATCCAGGGAAAGAGATAAGACCCAAGTGTTGTCTTCTACCAGTCAACAACAGGAATAGGGAGGGGTGGAGAAAAAAGCTGTGGAAGCCAAAATGACAGTTTTCATGGACTTTTGGAATAATATTTGGATGTAGCATTTAGGCAGCACTCACACTTTCTGTGCAAGTGTTTCTGTAGTACTGTTTTGGTTTACAGTCCTGGATTAAAAAGAAACTCAGATAAATAAGATCAGTTCTGACAAATTTGTGTACTGACTTCAGCAAGTTTATGTACAGGTTACTTCTGGCCCTTCGTCTTAAGGTGTTAATTTGTATATAAAATGAAAAGTGTACACAACCCTTTGGGTTATCCCAAAATTATGTATTTTTAAGAAATAAGTCTAAAATCCTATTAATTAAAAAGATAGGGAAAATGGGAATCTGAAAATCCTGGGTTTAAATTCAGTGTCTGAGAAGTTGCTTATGTGACCAGTAGCCTAATTAAATCTGCCTTGAAATCAATGAAAATATTCCCATTTACTTTTTTTTTTGGAGTGTGCAGTAAGAGAGAAGACTTCATACATAACAATGAGATTTAGGAAATTAAGATTATCCCAACAATGTTCAACATTTCCATAACTCTCAGTACTCGAGACTAGATTCCAGAATCTAGTATGAATTCCAGATAGTTTGAACACTCTCACATGAATCTTTGCATGATCCTGAACCATAAACAATGTGGTTATATCCCATCATGTGCTACAATACTGTTAAGGCTATTGAGTGCATAAGAGTTTGGGAAATTATTAGGGAGAGAGGAAAGTGAACTCTTGTTTGTTTGATTTGTGGCTTTGTTTGGGTTTAAGTTAATATTTGTTGCTCCCATCTGAGCTGAGCTCAGAGCTGAGCAGTTTGCATTGGTGGCAGAGCAAGCAGCACAAACCAGAGCTGGAGCCATCAGGATTTTCTTCTTGCTGCCAGCTGCTACCTGCGTTTGGTACCATCCTTCTCCACTGCATGGGCAAAGGGCCTGCTACAGCCTTCAAGTTTGGAAAGGTGCAGTAGGGTGGAAGAGCAGGGCTTGGGCTGGGCCACTTAGGTCAGCACAAAATGGAGTAGAAGAATATTGAAGAGCACACAAAGTTACTGTGTGTCCAGTGAGTTGTCAAAATAGTGACAAGTGATGATTGACAGCAATGGTCATCACTTGTGCATTGGGTTTGGTTTACCTACATGACACCAAACCCCCAATTATTTTACAATATTTTAAGGAATACTGCAGAGCAATTGTGGCCAGTTAACAGCTTGAAGACCAATTCTAGATTTAAAAATGGCTCCATCCAGCCCTCTGGCAGACGAACTAAATGAGGTGTTTCCAGGGAATGGGATTTAGCTCTATTTTTGGTCTAGCATGATTTGCTACATCAGCTGTAGTAAAGGGCACATCTCATCCAGAATAACAGTGGCCCCTGAGCATGAAGTGGATGCTGGTTCCCATATTCAGAGGGTGTGTCTTTTGAAAATTGCAAAATGAGAGGCTGAGTTCAAAAGTTCAATACTTTTATCTTTCTGATAACCAAATAATCCAAAGAATACTACACAGTAATTGCTCTGAAGGAACAAAAAAATAAAAGTTTCATTTGCTCCTTTTCTTTTAAAGCTATTCAAATGTATAAATCACTACATTTGACGGCAGTAAAAAACAGAAAAATGTCTGTTGTTGTCACTCTGTCTGTAAACAAAACTTCACGCTTGCAATTGATCTGTGCTAGCTAAGGACTCTGATATGCCCCACAAGTGTAGGCGGCTAGAAAATGGCTTGTCAGCAGCACATAAAAAAATGGAAGACTTAAATGGAAAATAATACTAAGATTGTTCAGAGATAGCAAGATGTAAAGTCAGCTGGTTCTTAGTAGCAGTACAACATAAGCTTTTGTATTTTGTGCAGAAGAAGAATTTGGTTTTATGTCAGTTATTGCTGTTGCCTCACTTTCTTTTTTTAGTCTGGTAGAAGAGAAAGAGATGTCATTGCACCTTTAAGATGTGCTTGTATGTGTTCTGTTTAGTGTTACTGGGACTCAGATTAGGCCATGCCTGATTTTATAAAGGTGGAGAAAGATTAGGTCTGGTGCATGTGCACAGCTCCCGGCGTGTGAGTGCCGAATGGGCTGTCCAGGTTCCTCTCCTCCCCACCACCCCTGGAGGAGCAGGTGGCTGCTGCAGGCGCTGTAATGGTGCTCCTTCTCCCTTCCTCTCCCTCCACCTGATACTTGAGGAGAGGAGGAAGGTTCCACACAGGAACTCCTTCCCTTGCCCATGTAACACAAAGTGTAGTTGAGGCCACTTTGTGCTGCTGGGCCTTCCCTCTGCCCCCCTTCTGAGTGAAGTGTCGGGCTGCTGGAGGGCTGAGCAGGAGCTGAGTCCTTCAGCAGCAGCAGCCCTGCCTGCTCTGACCTCGGCTGGCAGAGCAAGGAAGAGGACAGTCCACCCAGGCATTTTTCTTACGCATAGGCTGGCCTGCTCTGGGCACTGAGGCAGAAACCAGTCGAGTCGTGGCCATGCTCCTGCTGCTCGTGATGGATTTGCAGGCCCGAGTAACGCTCCGTTTGTTGTTTCCTGCTGTTGCTTAAGAGCTGAAACTGCTTGACTACAGAGGAACATTGGAACTTTTTTTTTTCCCAGGCAGTCTGAAATACTCTTAAGGAAAGAATGGCACATGCCAGGAATTGCAGAAGTGAGATTATCAGACTTCAGCAAAGCACCCAAACACCACCATTTCAGTAACCTTTGAACTGTTTTATACATTTTAAAGAAGTTCTGACAGTGTTCTCTATACCTTGCAGTTTTACCATGTCAGAAATAATCCACTGCTAAACTACCTGGACTTCTGCTTAGAAGGAACATAATATTTGTGAGATTATGTGCAGCCATTTGTAAGTTTAATAGGAATTGGTACATGTACACTAGCAAAATTGCTATTTTTTAAGTATATAATTTGTATTGTGGCTTACACCCTGGAGTCAGGACTTCAGATGCAAATGAGTCTTAGCTGACTTCTCACAGATATCACTGCAGTCCATTCACATGGGTCTGACTGCAGCACCACTTCCTCCATCTTTTCATACAGTTGGTTTTATACGAAACATTGTAATGATAATGTAAAATCTTGGGTGAGGCAAGAAAGGCTTAGAATTCCTTATTCTGAAAAATATTTTTAATACACAAGGAGCTGATGAGACTGTNTAGGAAACAGATATGCTCTGTAAAAAAGAAAAAAAAAAAAGGAAAGAAAAAAAAGTAATTTTTTTCTTCAAATCTGTTATATTGTCTGTAGATATTAGACTGCCAGAGCATCCAATGATCAAGTACAAATAAATTAATGTCTCTAAGTTGGGGGTATCAACTATACAAATGATAGTTATGTATCTGATTTTCAAAACAATTTAAAGTCATTTTAATTCAGATTTAGGGGGAATTAATAACCTAATTCCTTAAATTTGTTTCATGTAATCAAAAAAGATGCTTGTTTAGTAATGCACTTCTTTCTTTTAAGGAATTACAACAGGTTTAATTTAATCCATTTTATTGTATTGTTACTGACGTTTGCCACAAATACTCCTTATGCCACTTGTGTCAGAAATCTTCATTAATACATATTATTATGTGTATACATATCTGAAACAGTAATAAAGGAACAATAGCAAATAAGCACTAGGCAAAGTCCAAAATTAAAAGTAACCTGCATGTGAATATGAAACTTTGCTTCTCCGTTACACAGGCTGGAATAGAAAAGATGGTTGGGAAAATTTTGGGACACACTTTGCTTTGGTAATCAATACCACTGTGTTCTTCCATTATTTGTTCCCCCTCCCACAGCTGTTGGTGAACAGCCACTGGTCATCTCATGGCTCAGTTCGTCATGAGATTAAAGAAACAGGTTTTTTGGTAGCAGAGAGAGCCCTAAACTTGAACCATACTCATTGCTTCAGTAGGTGAACTCAGAGGTAAGAATTCCAGTGATCCAGTAGAAGGAATTCAACTCTTCACAAAGATATTTGGTATTTCTAAGATGATCTTTTAATGTGGACTGTATAAATTAGTGAAAGAAGAGGCATGTATAGACACATAATTGAAATTATGACAATTTTCTGTCATGAACAAACTTTTTTCCGTATCTTTTAAAGAACCAGGAAAGCACTGATAGTTCCAAGGCAGAATTATGGGGAAAAAAGACCTGCCCTCCTTCTAGTTTCTTAGGTTGATAGTTTTCTGAGATGATAGGCAGTGCTTTTCAGGAAGAGGCTCTAGCAAAGTTCTGACTTCCCTGCCCATCAAGAATGACAACGACAAAACAGTTTATTCTTCTGCAATTTATTTTTTCTGTCTATAATGAATCAGTTCATACTAGTCAGTGCTTCTAATGCAGAGGTTTAAGATTTGAAAACAAAGCTATGTCCGGTGGAGTCTTGTACAAAACAACTTGTAAAAATAATACAATTAGCTTTGGGCAAAATCCTTATTTTCAAGCAAGCGTTAAGACAAAAACCCCAAACTGTTCATTTTTTCAACAACCTGTCTTAAAGCCCAGTTTTTCTCTAAGCTTCCAAGTCCTGAGGAAGGGGTTTTTGCTGACTATTTAAAGTGAGGGGCTGAGCAAATACCTGGGAAGTCTGCACCAGAAGTACTAGAGCATCATCTGGCTGGAGGAAACCAACCCGCACCCTCCTTTATCTCCGTGGTGTTGGTGAAGCCCCGATGGTGCTGCTGTGCTTATTTCCTGGGGCACTCAAAGATACGGAGAGACCCCAACTTGTAAGAATGCTGTTTAAAATAAACTTCCCTGTAGTCTTTTTCTATAGGTGCTTTAAAAAAATGTAAGTAATATAATCAGATAAGGGTAAATATGACTATACTTAAGTATTCAAATATAATTTATTTTGTTTTGTTTCCCAAGCAAACGTGGTAGGAGGTATCGGCACGGCTATCTCCAGAAACGCTTTCTCTTCCTTGCCGGGAGAGAGGCCTGGGCGCACAGCGGGGCCGGGGTAGGTGTAAGCGGGACTGCCGGCCGGGCCGGGCCGCGCTGATGCCGCGGCGCGGGCGCGGGAACCGCCGCCTGTGGCTGTGCGGTGCCGGGCGGCGGGCCCGGCGGGCCGGCAGGGGCAGC
>VWZG01013691.1:1150202-1164188 GCA_013396735.1 Grallaria varia | reverse complement strand
GGGGTTCTTTGGACGCCGCGCTGCCCGCAGGGGACGCGGCCGGCACCGCGCGGGGCCAGCGCCCTCCCGCGGGCACCGCCGGCACCGCCCCGGCCGACCCCCGCCCGGCCCCGGGAACGGGCGGGGGGGGATGGCAGAGCAGAGCGGGCCCCGGGAACGGGAACGGGCGGGGGGTGATGGCAGAGGCAGAGCATCGCCAGGGCGGCCACACCGCGCCCGCTGGGGTTGTCTCCGCTGCCGAGGCCGCGCGGGCCCTTCCCGTGCGCTGGGAGGCGTAAAGTGGGGAGTGAGGGAATGAGGTCGGGATGGTGGTAACGGGAAAATCACAGCTCTGAGAAAAGGGTTCGTCGCGTGGCTTCAGAGGGCTCTTAACACTGACATCGTACTCTTAGGACAAATTCCAGCCCCCCCGTCCAGCTCTCTAAATTAAAAGAGAAAAGTGCAAGGCTGAAAAAAACATTTAAGATCTATAATATGTATGAGGCTTTAACAAACAGACAAGGTAAGCGTTCTATAGGAAAAGGGAAGGATGTGAGCAGCGAGAGTTTAAAAGAGAAAAACTCTAATGCGCTTACAGATATGACATACCTGTGCGGACTGGAGCACTGACCGATGTGGTCCTGCGAGCCATTGAGTATCCTTAGACATCATTAACATCATTAGACATGTTAACGACCCTGGGGTTGTGAGGAGGCTGCAGGGACCCTGATGGGGGCAGCCCTACTGCCCGGGTGGGACTGGTGAAGGGATTCCGTGGAACACTGGGCAGTCATCCTAACAGTGATGGTTGGACAGGAGGATTCCAGGTGGGCAAGGATCAGAGCTGGGGGATGCGGGGAGGTGCTCATTTTGAGGTTTTTTGTTTGTTGGTGATGCCTGCCCTCATTTCTGCGCTAGCGCTAAATGGCATCGTTTAGTAGAGTTAGGTACGGGTGAATGTCAGCTCTGAGCTGGGGAAGCAGAGTCTGGAAATAGAGCACCTTCAAAGTACCTTAACAGTGGGGTGAAACTGAACGTGAGGGAATTACGGAGTGAATGTGTTTGCAGTGCCGTGTTGGTAAGTAGCAGAAAATATTGGCATCTTTGAAACCCTGGCAGAAATCTATGGAAAAAGAAAAGAGAGGAAGAGCTCTTACTACCATTCATCGGTTATCTTGCTGGTTTTTATTTTGCCTGGGTACTAGCAACTGCCCCTAATGTTTTGGGGTTTTTTTTGCTTGTGCCACTGGCTTGTCTTTCAAATTTAGCTGACTGAAGTGGAATAAAAGACTCTCTTGTCATAAATAATGGGGCACACTTGCCTGGCAGTGGATTGCAGAAGTTAAAAGAACGTTCCTACATTGCAACAGTTCTCTTCGGTAGTAAAAAATTTTGTATTTGGTACTTATTGGCCAGTAAAATCTCTTGTGATTCCTTTGTTGACTTCCAAGTAGTATTAATATAAAAATTAACAGTAGCTTCTCTCAGCACTGTCCATGTAGAGCTGGCTGATCTAGTATTTATAATTAGCAGTGGTAACCGTGAGGCTTAAGTAGTCATATTTGTGTTTGGATGCATCAATCTCTGATCTTGACATTAACTTTTAATATTACTTATATCCACATCTGATTATTGTCCTGGAGTTGTATTCTGTTGATGTCAGAAAAGGTACCATTATAATGTAATCAACCTACTGACCATTACACTTCAGTTTCAGATAAAGATTTAAATCTTACTTCTCAAAGTGATTCAACAACTTTCAATGGCAGGTTAAGTCTATTACCGTTTCCTTAGAAAATCTGCAAATAGTACCGCAACTCCCAAGCAAAAATACTGCTGTTCAGAACCTAAACTTGTCTGTAAGTGTACAAAAGACTGTTAGGTTATAGGCAAAGGTACTCTTCAGATTCCTCAGAAATTATTTATGTTTGGATTGAGAGTAAAAAGCGTCAAAAGAACAGGCATGTTTGTGTCAAAAAAGATGGCTCAGTTGGTGCAGAGTTTTGGTGCCCTTTAATAGGTCAAATGCTATTCACATACATTTTGGGCAACATTTCTGAATGATACTAGAATTTTGTCAATAATTCTGTATTAAAATCATACAGAAGATTAGTTCCATTTCAAATTGACTTCCCAGTGTTTTAATCAAAACTATTTAACAATAATACATCTGCAGAATTTGATCTCTATGTATTTTGGTTTCAGTAGTGCTCTCTTGGAAACTGGAGAGCAGGTTTTCATTTTACAGTATGAATTGCAAATGGAATGTAAAATATTCCTAAAATACCCCATTTATGTGTGTGCTATGTAGGGTATTCTGATTTGATAGTGTTTCAGACACATTCTTTGCCAATACAAGAAGCAAGACAGGTAAAATAGAAGGCAGTAAAAAAACATTACTGAGATGAATAAATGGGCTATTTGGGGTCTGTGTAGGTGGAGACGGAGAAGCAAAAAGTGTTGGCTCTGAAAACCAATTTGCTGTGGAGTTTTTCTGTATAGCTTTTTAATGAGATATATATCTTATGGTTTAGCACACAGAAAAAAATAATTACATTACCATGTTTATACAAAGAGTCTAGTTTGGTATTTTACTGAATATACCAAAATATCTAGGACTACAAAAACTGGCAATCTGTGTACATGCAAGAAGAAATTTAAAATACTCACTTTTTGTCCTTAGGATGATAAATTTTGAAATAACTAGTTGAATAATAAGACTTGTACTAAACCCACTCAGGTTTGCATGCCTCTCATAGCAGTAGCAGTCTGAGACACTTAGGAAAGAGTCTGTCAGATGATGTGTCTTTGAACTACAACCAGCTGTCTCCAATAAAGAAACAGAAAAAAACCAGGCAAGTTCCTGTGGGGCAGTTCACTGGGAGGTAGAGTTGACATCATTTATTTCCTATGCTCAGGAAATAACCCTATCAATAGCTCCTGTTGTGAAATGTTTTTGATGTCTGACAGTTGGTTTCTAATACCACATCACATGAGCAAGTCAGATGTAATCTCAGACATTGTCAATGAGAAAAAAGAATCAATTATGGGATAGTGGCTGCTTGCTGGAAGGAAAGTGTTTTTGTCTGTATGCTTTCTGTAGAACATTTGATATGCCGGAAAATATCCACAATTATACCTGGGTTTTTAGATACCAAACCAGAGCAGATAACCCTACCTAACCACTGTGAGTTTCAGATTATCATGCCAAATGAGTAAATATTTCAAGCCAAATAAGTGTCATAAACAAACCCATCATAAATTAGGATTTTAAGTTTAAAAGGCACAAAATAATGCATGTAGATTTACAGCTGCTGCGAGTGACCAGATAATCAAAATAATATTAATCTACGTTTCTATCACCATTATACTGGTGAATTAATTTATTTACTTCTGTGGCATATGTAAGCACCAGAGGTATTTTTGTGAATCACAATTCTATTTGTTCTGAATTCTGTGCATTGAAAATTCTCAGCCATTGAACTGTACTGGAAGCTTTGACCATTTGCAGAGACACCACCTTCTTGAAAGAAACAGTGGCCATGCTGCAAGGGACAAATTTCACTTCTAAGCTTCATCCAAAACGTACCAAATTACAGTCTTGTTCACAGTACATTGTGTTTGTCTTCATGGTAAGGTTGTCACTGCTTTTTGGTAATTTGCAGTGGAGTAGTGGGCGGATTTGTGATAAAGTGTCCAAGTGTAATTAGATCAGTTAGAGCAGGGGTATATGCCCTGTATTACTTAACTTCCTGATAAAGAGCCTATTTTCCAGAAGGGATTCCTTTCCAATGGCTTGGGTGAGAGAGCCAATGTGTTCTAAATGGCCATTGCTGTTTGCTTAGTGAATATGGGTCAAACCTTTGTTTTGTCATTGGATCAAACTCATCTTAATGTAACATATTTCAGGACAAGGGTCTTCATAAAATTTTTGAAGCTGAACATTGAAGTTTGGAGCAGCAGATGGAATGTTTAGATAGTAATTCCTTGCTTAGAACTACAGCGTTGTACTATTTTGACCTGACACATGAAACATGGTTGTAATAGGTGGTAATTTTTTGTCTTTAATGTGCATTTTGACTCCACAAGTTGACAGAAAAGAGTCTTTAATAACTGGGGTTTTTTTACTGTAGGGATTAGTAAGTGCCAGTAGAACTATTCATGATTTTAAGTCAGAAATGGGCAGTAGTAATTGAAAACATTACTCAGAGATGGGGAAAAAGGAACAAACCACATTATGTGATATAGATCTGAATTTGAACAAAACAGAAAAATCATCTGGCTGACAGAGATTTGAACCAGATACAAAATTCTACTGTCAAAATTCAAAATCAATTGTCAAATGAATCCTTTTTTCCAGTCTGTTTTTCAGTATTATTTTGCATATTTTATCTCAATGGAATAAACCAGTATATTCATTTAGTAACAGCCTGGCTAATCTAATTTTTTTTTTGTTATAATTAAACATCTTTATTGTATATTGGCAGTTATTTAATGATATTTACTATTGCAATTAAATCTCATTATTTGGTTGAAATTAAAAATACTATCAAATTATAAAGTGTGAACACTAAATTAAACTATAAGGGAAGAAAAAAATTCTGTTATTCTCTACTTGCTTTACTCACAAATTTTCAGTAATTTTAAAGTAGTAGAAACTATTTATCTAATAAAATTTAATCACTATTCAAAAAATAATGTTCTGTTCACATAAGTGATGTTATATGTACTCCACTACTGCTTACCAAATTGTGTTCCTTGTGCATTCATTTATTTATAAAGCCTTATCCTGTAACTGAAACCCTATTGCATGTGATTTAAGTATCAGCTTAGTAAGGGGATCAAATGCAATTGTGTTGTAAAGTCATTGTCTGACAAACAGCCCCAGAAAACAAAGTCCTCCATGTCCCTGGAACCACGGCAATCCAGCCTTCCCCTTCATGTCTGCCAGATCCCTCTGCTCATGCTGGGGAATCACCCCCAGGATCCCATGAGTCACTGGGGGTGAGCTGAGCAGGAGCACCCACTGGCACAGCAAAAACTGGGAGCTATATCCCCAGGGGTGGGCGACAGACCCACATGGGGACAGAGGGGACCCTCTGCCTCCTTCATCTGTACACGCATGTCCTGCGGTGGAGTTGGCACCAATGAACAGAAGATGATTTAAACCTGAAATATTATGACAAAATTTACTCATTCTTAAAATTTAAAAGTTAATAATTTCAAAAAATAAATAATATAAAACTACAAGTTTACTCTGTAACTGAAATGGATGAAAAATGCCTTCTAATTGGTTTTTTTTTTCCTTATAGATGACAGTCATGTCCCATTCAAAGGATCTCAAGGATGACTTCCACAGTGACACTGTGCTTTCCATTTTAAATGAACAGCGCATTCGGGGTATTTTATGTGATGTCACCATCATTGTGGAAGATACCAAATTTAAAGCCCATAGTAATGTGCTGGCAGCTTCAAGCCTTTACTTTAAAAACATTTTTTGGAGTCGTACTATCTGTATTTCAGGTCATGTTCTGGAGTTAGATGATCTCAAAGCTGAAGTGTTTACCGAAATTCTGAACTACATCTACAGTTCCACAGTAGTTGTTAAGAGGCAGGAGACTGTGACGGACCTTGCAGCTGCAGGGAAAAAACTGGGGATATCATTTCTGGAAGATCTTACAGATGTGAACTTTTCAAGTTCCCCCTGCCCCTATGCATACTGTGTTAATGAAAAAGGGGCTGTCAAAGAGGAAAAACATGAAAAGCGACACGAAGACTCTGCTGTGACAAACGGACCACGAATTACCAATGCATTCTCAATTTTTGAAACAGAAAACAGTTTGTTTTCTCCACTTGATTTGAGGGCCAGCTTTAAAAAGGTGTCTGACACAATACAAACTCCCAACATCACCCTCGAAAGAAGTGATGTTTGCAAAGATGCTGAGCCAGCCAGTACCTTGGCTGAACACTCCTATGCTGTTTCTTCCGGGGGAGATACTTCTCAAGGAGCACCTTTTGTTGAACAGGACAGCAGCCCTTCATACCAGGGGCCCGAGGACCGCTATGAAAACCACCAAGCCACGCCAGTCATTCAGCAGGGAAAACAAACAGGTAGTACTCCTAAGCCAGCCTTTAAGCCCCAGGCTACTGATTTGGCTGTAGCAAAAGTACCAGCCTCCACAGTAACCACCGCAGAAGCCCAGCATGAAGCAGTTACTGATCAGGCAATTACTTCCTTTCCAAAACCTCAAAATAAAGCAGGAGATTTCCATTTATCCAGAGAAGAGGAAGACAATTCTGCTAATGTTTCTGCACCTGAGGCCACGGTGGTTCCATCTGTTTACAATTGTAACTGTTGTGCAAAATCATTCAGTGACAGGGCATCACTCACTGCTCACCTTCAGCTCCATTCAGAGCATCAGGAAACTTTAATATGCAAATACTGCAACAAACAATTTGCAAATCTGAATATACTGGAAAGTCATGAACAAGTCTGCATGAGATCAAAGAGCTTATCTGTTCACAATGGAAATGAACAAAATTTTGCAGATAACTATACTGCTGCAGAGGGAAGGAATGGAAGTGCGTATGCAAACACAGAGCCTCTGTTGTCTGAAAACAGTGTCACTGATCATTCTAATGCAAACTGCACTTTACCGGAAACAGATCATTTGGTTAAAGTCGTTGATGGGCAGATACTATACACTTGTGTCGTTTGCAAGCGGAGCTATGTAACATTGTCTAGCCTTCGAAGACATGCAAATGTGCATTCCTGGAGAAGAACATACCCTTGTCACTACTGCAATAAAGTGTTTGCATTGGCCGAGTACCGCACCAGACACGAGATCTGGCACACTGGAGAGAGACGGTATCAGTGCATTTTCTGTCTGGAGACTTTCATGACTTACTATATACTGAAAAATCATCAGAAGTCTTTCCATGCAATTGACCATCGTCTCTCCGTAAATAAAAAGACAGCCAATGGAGGTTTAAAACCCAGTATGTACCCATACAAACTGTACCGACTCTTACCTATGAAATGCAGGCGAATGCCTTATAAGTCCTACCGAAACTCTTCATATGACAATGTTCAAACAAGTACCCAGGCTAATGAAACTGCTTCTACTAACTGCTTCATTCCGACTTCTCTTAGCTCTGAGCTACCACCACTGAATTTTCAACATAGTATAATAGCAAACAACAGAACTCTGGCCTTGGATACATCTTCACGTAATGATACAGCACCTTCCACTCATACTCAGAATTCTTCCTCTTGGGGAGTAGGTGTCTTAAATTCTGACCTGCAGAAGGACTTTTTCACAGCTGAAAAAAGAGTTTCCACTGCTGTGAATTACTCTGGTTCTCAGGAATGTGATTCCTCAGTTGTGTCTTTAACTAATGTGAATGAAAATTCAACCTCTGTCATCAGTTACAGCAGTTCTGCACCCTCTGTTATAATGCACAGTAGCAGAGTTTCATCTGTGATAATGCACAGTAAAACAGTCACTTCCATAGAGAATACTAAGACAGAATCTTCAAGTAATCCACCTAGCCAGTCTGTAAGTGATGACAGTAAGTATGGGTCAGATAGTTACGGGAAGTGCATTACAAAATCAAAAACTATTAAGGAGAAAAAGAAAACACTGCTGTACAACAGAGCAGAAGCAACTGAGGATACGCAGCACGTCACAGGATCCGGAGGTTCTTCAAGCAGAACAACAAATACCGTCCAAGAATCAAGTAAAACTGAAACATACATTGCAAAGCCCGCCTTACCTGGAACATCTGCCGACAGCAACGTTGCACCTCTTTGTCAGATAACAGTAAAAATCGGTAATGAAGCTATTGTAAAAAGACATATTTTAGGATCCAAGCTGTTTTGTAAAAGGGGCCGAAAATCTAAACACGAGTCCAAGCAGGATAATCTAATAGAGGAACCAGAAATGGAGGTCAAAGAAAGAAGCCCGTCTAGACTCTATAGCTCAGAATGCCTGGAGATGACAGAAATGTGTGATGATGTAAGTGACCAGGACTCCAGTGATAAACCTTGGAGACCCTATTACAATTACAAACCAAAAAAGAAATCCAAACAGCTAAGAAAAATGAAAAAGACGAAATGGAGGAAAAAGCATGGAAGCAAGAACACCATTATGGAAAGCCCTAACACATGCAGTCGAGAGTATGCACTCAGGAATGCTCCTGAGGAAAAGGCCACCAGCCAGGAAGAGAACACAGAAATGCCTAATCTTCATTGTGAGCTCTGTGAAAGAGACGAGTCTTCCACAGCAGAATGTCAAGAACACGTACACTGGCATGTAGCTACTTCAAAGCCTTACATTTGTGAGTTATGCCAAAAACAATTTCAAAGTCCATCCACTTTAAAAATGCATATGAGGTGTCACACTGGGGAAAAGCCCTATACTTGTAAAACCTGTGGTAAATGTTTTTCAGTTCCTGGAAATCTACAGAAACATGAACGTATTCACCTGGGTGTCAAAGATTTTGTCTGCCAATACTGTAATAAGGCATTCACTTTAAATGAAACACTTAAAATACATGAAAGGATTCACACTGGAGAAAAACGCTACCACTGTCAGTTCTGCTTTCAGAGCTTCTTGTATCTTTCTACCAAAAGGAACCATGAGCAAAGGCACGTACGGGAGCACAATGGAAAAGGATACGCTTGCTTTCAGTGCCCCAAAATTTGCAAGACAGCAGCTGCTCTGGGAATGCACCAGAAGAAACATTTATTCAAAAGTCCAGGTCCACAAGATAGAAAAGAACCGTTTCGCAGTGAAAGCACTAAACTTTTGGAAAATCCACATTTCCTTGCCTCAGAAGGAAAGGAAGTGAAAAATATACAAAATGTAACTCCAGAAGTTATACTCTGAGTGACAGCTGTGCAAAAGAGAATTAAACCCCAAAACTATATATTGGAGAGGACACAGATGCATTGAACGGGGAAGCGTCTCCACTCAAATTGGTATCATTTAGTAAGATCAAGTTTCTTCATCTAAATGTTTGTCAATATATGCAAAAGAAAGGAAAAATAACACAGAAAAACTGGTATTTGCAATAATATAAATTTAATGTGAAATACCCAAAATACTTTCGCCACAACAGACTCTTAGCATAGAGAGAAAAAAGAAAAAAAATGACCAATCAAAACCCTTCTACTTAACATTACAGGTAACTAGTCACTGAACTATTTTACAGTGCTGGTTTTGAGTCAGAATTGTTCTAGGCAAAAGAAATAAGTAGGTTTGTGGTGTATTCTGCAGAGGGAATTTTTTGCTGCAGAAACTATACATTGCAGTTTTTTTAAACAAAATTACAAAAGTAATGTGTTTATAAAGGGCATAACTGTAATCTAGTGTATTCTAATGTGAAGGTGGGAAGTGTTTCATGGGCTCGGGTGTACCAAAGTACAGTTGAGTTCTGCCGTGCTTTTCTGTAACTCAACATTTAAAAAACATATTCAGGAGTTTAAACTACTATTTTCCTTTCCATATTCAGTTTGTAGTTACCATAATAACTGTTAAGTCCGAGTGCTTGTGTGAAAAGTATTCCAGATTTATGATATCTCTGAAACATTTAATAAAGATTCAGTGGAACTCATTATAGCCAGTCTTCCAAACTGCATAAATCCCCATATCAGTGGCCTGGTGAGCTATTCAGGTGCACTGGTTCAAAGAAAGCTGTTCTCATGAAACAGCCTAGTATAGAAATGTCCACCTCCTGGTGGGTCAGCAACTCCTGTCTTTTAGAAATATCATTCTTCTCAGCAGAAGAAGAGGAGATGTAGAGTTTTCTTCCTTGTCCTGGAGTAATGCCTGGACACAAATGACAGAGCAACTCCCCAGAAATGCTTCGCTTTTTGAGAGTAGGTAAAATAGAGTCTTGCTTTCAAATATGTCCCTGAGGCAATCCTTGTGTATAAACAGGGATGGGGCCAGTTTGTGGGGTTCCCTGTCATCTCCATGCCTTAAATGCAACGTTTAACCTTCAGATGTCCCGTCTCAGTGGTCCGAAGCAAGCCAGTGCCAGCCCCAGGGCAGGCCTTGCCACAGTGTCACACCAAAGGTTATGGTGAGCCTTACAGCTTCACTAAGAATTGGTAGAATGGGCTTCTGAAAGACATCACCAAAATACTCCGAGTGATACTGTTTTGTGGAAGTGTGTTTAATTTTAACTGAGATGTTTAAAGAAGTCAAAGCGGGTGTATGTCTACAAGTTGCATTTTATATGATAGGGCTCTGTTGTACTGTATCTGCATTTCCAGTTATTCATGTATGGTCATCCCTGTGAAGTGTTAAAAAATTAAGTCAGGACAAGGGTTAGTGATCCTCAGCTTCATTTTGTGTGATGGTTCACAGTTTGTTACTTAACTTTGTCTTCTTGGATATTTTAAAAGAAACTATAGCTTGGGTACAATAAAATTACAATTAAAGTGATTATACAGTATTGATTGAAGTAATAATATAGTCCACTTACTTATTCCATCACTATGAATGCTATGAACCCCTTGAGAAATTTTAGCTTCATGGCAGCTTTGGTTCCATTTAAATAAGAATAATAGAATAATAAACACAGGAAAGTATAATGATGTTTCAAAGAAAGTACACAAAGATATCTTGTAAGTGGATTTGTATGATGATGAATATAGACCAAAGCAAATAAGGTAGAATATTTATAAATACAAAGATAATTTTACAAATATTTTATATAACTGTATAGTTCATGAGAAAAATATTGTTAGCTTGTGTTAGGTTTGGGGGGGTTTGTATATTTTGATAAAAACACAATGACTTTGTATATTCTCTACAGTTTATAGCAAAGCAGTTTTAAGATGGCAATGTCATGTTTATAGTTCAATTGTGGCACTTTTACTACAAGTAACACGTTGCAGTAATTGAGTATTAATGACCAAATTAGAATTAAAGTTACGTGTAAAAGAAGGTAAATACTATACGTTGTCAAAGACTGTAATTTGCTACATAATCACATCTGTATTTTTGTTTAGAAGAAAATATTAAATGCAGATGTTAAGGATTGATAAAGAGTCTAATTTTATTTTTAGAAAGAGTGATTATAACTCTGTTTTGCTTAATTAAAACAACATATTCCTATTTTTCTGCAAGTCTCTCCATTTTTTAATTGTTTTAATACTTACATAATCTATAAGATCCACAGATACATATCTTCTAATAGTTTTTTCGTTAGAAGATTAAGCAACACAGTTACCAAGCATGCCTTCATTAAGGACAAAACAGCCAATTGAGAACATGCCAGAGCTCAAGGGAAGTGATGGTATCTCCTGGCACCATTTAGGGTGAACACAGAGTCTCCTTGCTCAGTGTCCCAGAGCACCTGGAAGACAGGTGAACTGTATTTAATACTTTGCAAGATTTTATATGTGTTCACAAGGACCTGAAACTTAAAAAATCCTTTTCAATTCTGATAGTAACCTTTGCAGTATCGATTGGGTATATACACCACACTTTAAATTTTTAACTACTGTCAAGAAATATAGTTCAGAATGCAAATATCTAATTGCATATGAAAATATGAAGATAAACACAAAATAGAAAATTATGAATATTCAAAAGTACTTCCCCCTTCAGCTAGGTGTCACTCGTCTGTAACCTGCGGTAAAAATTAAATTTAAGCTGTGCAGGTCATTTTGGGATGGTTCTCAGGACAGATGTATAACTGGAAAAAAAATTGCAACTTTGCTACATGTAACAAATACTTTTTTTCCTCTATTTCAAATTCTCATTAAAAAGGCAAATGGATCATCCCAGAGTTTGTGCATCTAAACAAAACATCAGTTAATCCTCATCTATGACATTCCCAAAATTAGAGCAAATGTACTAAATGATATTACTGTCTTCTGTAAAATGAGATAGCATGACACAGCTAAACTACAGGCATTTGAAGTAAGCCACTACATATTAGCATCACTATTATTTGTTCTAAACTTCCTTACTATAGCTGTTACCACTGACAGTGCAACACCTTGGCTGTGAGGTTATCTCACAAGAGCAAAGATCCCCCTCAGTACATCCTCCTTGTTAAATGGAGAAATCCTTCCCCTAAGTCTGCAAGGTAGCACACTTGTAGTGTTTGTTTAATCATGTCCTTAGCTGCACAGACCTACCTGTCACACGGATACAGACTCTAAAATGTAACTTTAAGAGAGGTCAAAAATGAATGTTACGAAATTGAAACATTATTCTTAATACAGTGTGTAAGATTAAAACAAGGCTTTTTTTAAAATAAAAGGGAGTGTCAGGAATCAGGCAATGGCAAAACTTGATAATGCCAATAGGTCTGTGCATCAAAGAAAGCTGATACTAAGTTAAAACATTAAACTCCAACTGTAGCTGTAACTTTTAGAGAGTATGGAGGCAGTAGAGTCACACAGTCTAACTTTCAAAGTGTGTCAATGTACAGTTTAAGCACACATCTCCATTCTCAGAGTGCTGCCCTGCTCCTCTCAGATCAAAGCTCTGACTCTGCCCAGGTTAGCCTCAGTTCACCAACCAGACAGGGCAACCCAGACAGCCAACTGCAGATAATCAAATTCTCAATTTGTACTGTAGAGGAACCTCTCATTTCCAACAGGTTAAATTCAGCTTATGCAAACTTGTGTCTTTGTTCAGGTTTAGGTTTTGCATGCACACAAATATGCCTGTTACTGATGTGAAGAAGCACTTCATTCCTCACCACTTCCCTACATTTAAACACAGATCTGTCCTCCCCTAACCACGATGTGCAGTGTGGGCATGAGGAAGGAACATCACCACTGCTGGAGGAGCAGCAGGGGAAACGTTGGATGCAGGAAAAGCCACCAAGAAATGAGGCGCAGCAGTGCCTGTCACATTATCTGGCTTAGTGCTGTATCGTAGCAATAACAGCAAGATTTGTCCAAGAGAAAAAATGGCCAGAGCACCCCAGCAGGGGACTTCAGTTAGGGACGTGACAGATGCTGGCCTGCTACCTTCCAAACTTCCCTTTAACAGCGGGATGGACTGAAGAGGGTTTTTTAGGTGCAAGGTGAAGAATCCTAGTGTGGTGCTGCTTTCTGAAACAGCTTTAGCCTGCTGAACCACGGGTGTTTTAAGGTATGTCAGTCACTAGAGCCTTTCACCAGACTCCAAGCCTAAAGGCCTGGAAGCTGATGCAGCTCAGCCCAACCCGAGTGACGCCGAGGTGAGCTGACACCTGCAGCCGGGCGGGCTGTGCAGGCCCAGGACAGGCACCCAACACCAGCACAGGACTGCGGCCAATCCGGGGGGGGTGTGTGCCAGGTCCCCGGTTCACATTCGGATCTGTGTCCTCAAGAAACGTTGGTATAAAATGTGATGCAAAGGCCCTTCAGCTGTTGAAGAAGGCAAGCTGCTGCAGCCTGCCAACACCCCTGAGCCCCGGCACTGCAGGCAGCACAGCGCAACAGCTGGGGCAGCGCTGGCAGCACAGCCACTCGTACTTGCTCCTTGGCATTTCTTACACGGCCGGACAGGCAGCCCCGAACCGGAGACAGCAGAGCCGATCGCACGGAGCCCTCAGCGTGCTCTGCGCGGGACAGGGGCTCGGGGCACCGCCAGCCAAAGCAGCCGCACCCGCCGCTGGTTCAGCGTGCCCGTGCGGGCCGCAGAGCCTGCCCCTGCGGGAGGCGCGGGGTCACAGGGGCGATCCGGGTGGAAAAGCCCTCTGAGATCATCGAGGCCAACCTGTGACCCGACACCACCGCGCCAACCACACCGCGGCACCGAGTGCTTTCCTTAAACACTCCCAGGGACGGTGCCTCCCCCGCCAGCCCATTCCAGCGTCTGATCGCGCTTTCTGTGAAGAAACCCTCCCTCACACGCAAGCTCAGCCGCGGCCCGCCCGTCCGGCCGCACACCGAGCCGGCCCCGGCGCGCTGGAGGTGCCCCCACGGCGCAGGCGCAGGCGCCGCCGTCCCCCGCGCGGCCGCTGCGGTGCCCTCAGGGGCGGGCCGGG
>VWZG01013691.1:1046860-1149972 GCA_013396735.1 Grallaria varia | reverse complement strand
GGGTATGGCTGGCTGGATGGATGTATGGGCGCAGCGGGGCCGCTGGAGGCCCGCAGGGACTGGGAAGCTCCCGTTGCACCGAGGGCTGCCTTGAGTCAGGCGGGCGAGCAGAAATGCCCCCTCCCGCCCGGGCGGCGGGCATCGGAGCGCGTTTATCGGGCAGAAATTGCGAAACTGGCGATGTGCAGGAAGTTGGTGGTGGAGGGCTGTTCTGGAAGCGGTCAGTGGCGCTCCCGTGCCCCGTGTGTGCGAACCGAGGGGGGCTCTGTGTCGGTGGTTCGGGGTGTGCTGGTCGGGATGGGCCGTAACGGGGGAACCGGGCAGGGCACGGACGGCACACACTGTGCTTACACAGCCGCACATGCAGGGCACACACAGGGCGTGCACACAGCGCACACTTGTGCATGCACACAGCGCACACTGTGCCTACACAGCCGCACACGCAGGTCACACAAGGAGGGCACACACGAGGCCCACGCAGGGCACACACTGTACATATACAGCCTCACACGGAGGGCACACACTGTGCACACACAGCCACACACGGAGGGCACTCACAGCAGCGCACGCAGGGCACACACTGTGCACACACAGCCACACACGGAGGGCACACACGAGGCCCACGCAGGGCACACACGGTGCGCACACAGCCGCGCACGCAGGGCACACACGCGTGGCGCACACACACAGCACTCACAGTGCACGCACACACATCACACACACGGCGCGGGGAGCCCTTCAAAGCGAGCGGGAGGAAGAGGATGTGCGGCGGCTTCCTGCGGGTGCCGGGGCACGTTCATCCCGCTCGGCCGCGGCCCGGTTGTTTCCTTTCTCATGCGGCCGGCGGGCTCGGTGCAGAATGAGGCGAAGCCGGTGGAGTCGGGCCCGGCGCTGGGGCCGAGCGCCGGCTGGGAAGGCGTGTGGAAGGACCAGGTTTGGTGCGGGAGTAGAGTTGTGTTTACTTAAATACCGTCATGCGGCGTAGAGTTGAGTGTGTCTTCGGCAAATAGACGGCTGGGCCGGGAGAACAGGAGAGGGCCTGGACTGGAGCTGCGGTGTGTGAGTGACAGAGCCCGAGGCGGAGCACACACACCGAGATCTGCCGCGAGCAGTTAGCACGGGAGTAATATATGTCAGCTGGCCTTCGAAAAAGAATACTGTTAGCTTTGAGGTTCACAGAACCATAGAATCGTTTGGATTGGAAAGGAACTAAAGATGATCTGGTTTCAATCCCCCGCCGTGGGCAGGGCCACCTTCCGCCAGAGCAGGGCGGTCAGAGCCCCGTCCAGCCTGGCCTTGGACACTTCAGGGATGGGGGGCAGCCGCAGCTTCTCTGGGCAGCCTGTGCAGGGACTCACCAGCCTCACAGTAAAGACTTGCTTCCATATATCTAACCCGAATTTCCCCTCTTTAAGTTTGAACCCGTTACTCCTTGTGCTATCACTGCAGTTCCTAATGAAGGGTTCCGCGCTGGTTTCCCTTTAGGCCCCTTCAGATACTGGAAGGTGCTGTGAGGTCTCCACACAACCTGCCCTTCTCCAGGCTGCGCAGCCTGGCTTCAGTTATCTTCAGCAGCCAAGGTTCTGTGGATTCCCTAGGAAGCAGAGCATAGTCCTGTGAATATTAAGCTCTGCTTCCTAGAGAATACTTAAAAAGCAGGTTGCTAAAGATAACTGGAGCTGCCTTATTTTTTAACACCTTCTTCCTGTCTTTTGTCCTAAGGTTTTGTCAACACAGCAACTTGATAAAAGTTTTCCTCCAGGAATTGAAAGGCAAAACTCAAAATGTCTTGAGACTTATGTTGTCCCTTTTGTGTGTTCTGGATTGAGCCTCTGGTTGTATCGTAGCTTTGAATGTTCAGTTACCTGACGAATGTAGCGGTAAACAGAGGACTGTGACCTGCCTCCTTGGGAATACATAAAGGGTTGATTGCCAAAGATGAACCTCTAAGAACCATTGGGAAAATAAGTGGAAGTAACAGCTGCAGTAAAAGATGTGTCTTGAGACAGTGTGAAAATCACTTTGTGAACCTACTTGTTTTTTTTTTTAACAAAACAAAATCTGTTTAAAAAATAGATGAGTTAAATATGCTGTGGAAGCTTGGGAACCCTCTTAATGCTTAGATGCTTTTTTGGCTCCTTTGCGCAACAAATACTGTTTTATTTTCATTTCTTGCTAGTATTTTAATACTGTGTTTTGTAGGGGAAAACCCTCTAAATGAACAGTAATAAACAAGTGGAACACTGTAATTCCTCTTGATCTGAAGGGATTAGCAGTAGCAGACCTCACTTTGGAAAGCTGATGTTCGTAGTCTGAAGGAATTCCTTATAACTCCTTTCTTATAAGTAGGATACATTTCTGTGCCTATACTTTCTTGGCAATTAAACTACTGCAGGGCTCGGTACTAACTCATTTTATGTGTGTTGCATGAGGGAGCATGGTAGTTTTAAAGAGGTAATATCAGTCCTGTGGAATTCTACATGTATAGAAAACACCATCTGCAGTAAGTTGTTATTTATACTGTTGTTTTGCAATACACAAATAGGTGGTAAAATCTAAAGTTAGTGATGTTATACAAATCATCACACCAGATTTAGAATTGAGACATGTACTTAAAGGTGTTTTAAGTAGCCATTGCATACATAACAGTGAAAATACTGAGTAAGAACACATTGGCAGTCCCTGGTGCTCTGGTTTTGTGGGCTGTCAGTCTTTGCAGCCAGTTTCCTGCCTCCAGTTTTCATGTAAGAGGCGAGATGAACTGGTCCTACCAGTTTAAGATCCCATAATATTTTTGGAAAATGTGTTATTACACTTAAACAGGTTTTCACCAAGAAACCACTGAAAGTCTGTCTTTCCTTTGGGATGACTCTTTTGTATTGGTAGCTCTATTTTATGTGTCAGAGTAATGACAGAAGTGCTTTACTAAGGTCTGTGGGTGTCATGTAGCTTTAGGCATATTTCATAGTGTAGTGTTTTAAGCTGTAGAATTATCTTCTGTTTTCATTTGATGACGTTCAGTAGTACATTTTTAGGTAACAAGTGGTTTTAGTTGCTTTGATTTTTGGAGCATTTTCTAAAACCTGTCTTAGGGGAGCACTTGGATAACGTCCCTGTCATTTCCTAGAGCTCACTTGACAAAATTCAGGGTGCATTCTTTTTCAAACTTGCACTGAGTTTTTAACACTGTGTAGTGATCTTGGATTATGCTCCACTCCTGGAGTGGCTATAATTGTTGTTACATAATATGTTTAGTCCTGTGAGACAGATACTTTGGAGTTTTTGTGCATTAATTTCTTCTGGCAGGGACTCAGAACAAAGGCATTTGGAAGATACACACTTATTGCACACTTTGACTCAGCAGAGGATATTATATACATGAATTGAAAATCTGAACATTCAAGCAGATATCTGATGTTGTTAATACTTGATTTTTATGCAAGCATTATAGCCTTAGGTTTCTCAGGAAAAGGAAGCCTTAGTGTAATCAAACACTTGAGCCTCTTCTCTTCAAAGCAAATAATCCCCTTGAAAAAGTTGGACCACTCATATGGGTAAAAAGTCTCCCACAGTCACAGATACACTGTTTGAAAGGATGTGAAATCTTGTGCTCTGTACTTCACCTGACAGGTCCTCTGAGGTTATTTTTAACTCAGAACTGAGAGTCTTCCCCTGCCTACCAGAAACGTCAATAAATTTGTCTGTGCCTTAAAGCCAGACACTTGGGCTACAAAATAAAGGTTTTTATCTCATTAGAAAATCAAAACTCACATTTATTCTATTTCTTTGTATAGAAAGTGTCTTTTAGTACTGAAAAACTGTGGTAGAGTAGACATACGAGGAGTGAATTATGCAGGAGTATTTAATTTTTACTCCTTTTAAGAAAACAGGAAACCATAATAATTACAATTTCCTATGGTGCCTTTACAGTGATGATTAAATAACCTTATATCTTAAATATTATATGTAAAAATAGGATGGTGAAGTTACAGAGTATTAACTGAAAAATAAAGATTATCAGGAAAAACTGGCACATAGTTTGTGCTTATTAATTACAAATTTAGGGTGTCAGGAACTCTCTAGGGATTACCAGCCTCTCTCATTGCTTGATTTTTGTATTTCATGTATTTTATTAAAATAGCGCTTTTTTTAAAATAATTTTAAGGCAGTGTTCAATCTGATGCTTCCTTGGTTCTTCTGCAATATCTCATTTAAGCGTAACTTAGAATTTAGTCTCTTTTTGGAGTCTAATGGCATTAAAAACAGAGTCTGTTTATGTCTCTCAATCTGTCAACATTAGGCATAGTGTTTAAAAATTATATGTATACTTCCTCCTCTCCCACAACCAAGTTGATGAAAAGCTCATTGATGCTTCTGAGAGCACAAGTTTTAACTGTGGCAGTTCCTTAAGTGTCTGTTCATGCTTTTCATCAGTGTACATATCCCTGACTTGGAGAACATCGTGCATGAAGCTCAGTCTCTGTTGCTGTTAAACTGTCACATTCTCTGCTCAGATAAAATTGGGGTGGCCTTTGCAATCTGGGCATTACTTAGTTAACTTTCAAGACTGTAATAATTTGACTCCAATTAAACATTTAACACACAAAAAAAAAGTGTGGAGGAGAGAAAAAACCCAGAACTCTCATTTTGCATCTTAACAGCACAGCAAATACAGCTTGTTCCACTGTGCTTCATATTGGCATTTTTTAAAAAAGAAACGTGTGACATGTCAGGTGTAGTTTCAGTCTGGTTTCTGGAAGGTTGTATGTTATTCAGACATGACAGGTAATTAAAGCTCAATACTTTGACGTAGTTTTCATCCTATTACTTTTTAATATCTTGTATTAAGAGATTGTATTGATTCCACACTTCACTGGGAGAAGTATTTCCAGTAGCAGGCAGGGATGAACACTGTTGTGAAAGGTCCTGGCACAGCCCCGTTGCAGAATAACACAAGTCCTGGTTGCCTGTGATTTAGACAACTGAGTGGAACAGGGTCAGAGAGTGGCTGCTCTGATTAGAAGCCTCTCACAGGAGAGAGTACCAGAAAACCTCATAGGTTTTTAGCAGAATAAAAGCTGAGAAGGGTCTGTTTGGTGTCTTCAAAGACATGCAGAGGGGAAGGAAACATCCAGGGGAGAAATTAGTACTTAAGCTAAAGGACAGCGTTGCTGTGCGTTAATGTAGATGTTTATGACACTCAGATTTCGGAAGAGCTTTCCGGTTTGAACAGTGGAAACTGGTTTTAGCTGTGACAGCTTAGCAGCAACCATTTCCAGAAAGGGCTGCCTGATGTGCAGCCTGTTACTGCAGTGGCCTAGATTCAATACCCAGCAAATATTCAGATGCTTGTGTTGACAGTCTTTCTCATTAGAAATTTCCTTTTCTACTTGTTCTTATCCATGTTGCATTGAGTCAGGAGGTGATTATTTGCCTCTTCTACTAGACCAGACAGTTAGGAAAAAAATAAAGCAGTGCTTATGTCTGATATATTTTGAAAGGTTCAGCCAACTTAAAATCTGCTGTTCATTGCGAAAAACGAAACAAAGGTTTGGTGGGCAAGTTCATATTAATCAGCTTCCTTTAGCCAGAGTATTTGCAGAGAAAATACCAAGTGAAAAACAGCTCAGCCAGATCATGTCTTGGTGTTATGACCTAATGCCACATCATCTCAGGCTGCTGGGATTTAGCAAGCTGTGCAGGGTCAAGCCCGAGATGAGACCTCTCAAGGGAAAGTGCAGGTGCTGCAGGAAGTGGTGTTCCTGAGTCAGTGCCTGTCTCTTCCTGCACGCTGATTCCACATGAAGCTGCGTGTAGCAACTTCTGTGCCCTCTTGGAGCTTATGAATTGAAAATTAATATGGAAATGCATGTGCTAACTGAATGGAAGTGTAAATTTTGGACACATTAAAACTGTAAAATTTTTTTTGTCGGTTTTTCCTCTACAGATGACGCCAAACACTTAGTCCCCAACAAAATGAGAGACTTTTTCTGTACCATAAACTTGGACCAAGAAGAAGTTTTTCGTACACAGGTAGTTGAAAAATCTTTAAGGTAAGCTCAGTTTTTAAATGGATGTGATAAGCAAGACTGCTTGAGTTCTGAATAAAAACAAGGCGTGTACTGATGTGGATATGCTTTTGCTTGTACCTCTTTAAAATGAGACCTGACCTGTGTCAGCTACTCAGATGTTACAGCAGTGTGGAACTCATAAGAGCAGTTGAAAGAAGACAAAATTGAGGCTTGTGAGCAGAAGCAGAATGGTGCTTTTAAAATGGAGTGTGCTAAAACACATTTTTTATTACTTCATTCTATTCCATTGGGCAGCATAACATTCTTTTTCATACCAGGTTGTTTTCAAGGCAAAGAAATCTACTTGATACTTGCTCTCTCTCTACTTCTGACATGCAGTTGGACTGTGTTGGTGGAATTCTGCTCTCAGTGTCTACCTGTTTCTAGGATGAAGGAACCGGAACTTTTCCATGTTTGAGAGTTTTCTGTGCTGTGGGATGTCCCCCTGAATAGGCCTCTTTCTCTCCTGAAATTCTTGTTCTGGGAGCTGTAACCAATACCCACAGAGAATGGCTTGCTCTGCCTCCCTGAGCAGCCCTGAGCTGGAGGTTCTGCTACTGTCCTACAGCCTAAAAACAAATGAAAAAGTCGTGCTGACAAAGCTACAGTCGTGTAGGGGCTTTCCTGCCTCGGAACTGAAGTTTCCCGAGGCCTGTACTGGAGCATCACGGCCACTGCATTGTTCAGAATACCTGAGTGACAGCTTCACTTACCTGGAGCTGATATTAAACCCACAAAGTCTGTTCCAGCTTTTGACAGTCTTCCTAATTCCTATTTCCAGTGGGTTTATTGTGGGTGTTTGTTCTTTGAGCTGTCTCTCCAGACGTTTGCAGGTGAGGAGCAGCATATTGCTCATATGGCAAACTTAGATAGGGAATTTTGCTTTTTCAAAACATGGTTTCAAAGCCTCCTCATGCTTCTGCATGAAAAGTAAATGCCACGTATGTGCAATCAGGAACAAATATGTTGCTTATACTAGTGATCTGTAACTTCTGTAGCCAGATCCATAACATTTTCTGAATTTTACTGTCTGCACTTGAGATTGGGTCCCAAACAGATTCAGTTGAGTAATCCTTCAGAGAAGAATGTTACAGAGACTGTATTAATAAAGCAGAAATGTTTCCCTTTCAAATAGACAGTAGTTTGATGAGGAAAAAAACCCCCCCAACATATCTTTGAAAAAGAAAGTATTTGCTCTCCAATTTCTGATATTTTACAAATGGAAACCCTAAAAGTTACTGCCATGCTTAGAAACAAGACCTGTTATATCTGATATTTATGCAGACATTTTTATTATGTTCTCTTAGTGAATTATTAAATTTATATGCTTGCATCACCTGATACTAAAAAATATATTAGTTGCATAGTGGAACATTTGATAAAATAAAACACCTTTGATTCCTCCAATTTTTTTTCAATATTATCGAAGCTTTAACTGAAACTTGATTGAATTAAAACAATGCCATTAGCACTTTACAGAGAAAATGAAGAAGAAAATCTCACTGTAACACAACAGCTGGGGAGAGAAAGGCCTCAAGTAACACTCATGCCTCCTCCCCCTCAAATTAAGAATTTTTCAGGTGATACGAAATTAATATTTCTAAGTTAAGAACGTTGTATTAGGAGTTAGAACTCAGTGTTCTGAATTACTCTTTGCCTGTAGGTGTCTTTGTGTCTTCCCTGACTTCATAGGTAACTCCTTTGTGCTCTGAATTAGAGTTGTGCTGAGTTGGATTCACAGCATGAACTGGGTTCCTTACAGACCAGTGAAATGTAATAAAATAAGTAATTCTCTATTAGCAGCAGCCATAGTTGGATGCCTACACTTGATTTCTGGTGTGTGTGCACTGCATTCCAGAAACTTAATTATGCCATCTTGCTACTTATTGCTGTGTTAAACTGGAATACTATACTAACCTAGAGGTACTGGAGTAGGAGGGGAAAGCTCCAATCTCTCATTAGTCTGAAAGTTTTATAAATTGATTTTCAGTAAGGTGTACGGTATAGTTTTAGTCATATATACAACTTTGAATTTCATTGTTTTGTTTTTACATTATTTGCTTGCATTATTCTTACACCCATAATTCACAGTCTGCCACCGTATTATGGGTTGCAAATTTATACAAACTGTAATCTAAATTTTAGTCCATCAATATCCGCTAGTTAAATGTCTGTGGAAGTAATTATCACTAGAATTAAAATTAGTTTTGACTACAGTGATTGAAAACTATTAAGAAGTGTATTTTTTTAAATGTGCAAATAGATTTGAGCTCCCACCAGCACTGGGAGAGTTGTTAGAATGCAGATGTAAAACAAATGACTTTCCAAAGTTAGCAAAACATGAACTAATACTGAAGTGAAAGAAGGATATTTTGGCTGATGACTCAAGAAATATTTCCTGGCATGGTGTGGGATTTCTCTGGGTTCTGAAGAAAGAAATTTTTTTCCCCTGGAAAGTTTAAAGAACATCCGTGAGCCTCCTCAAATGTCTGTGGTCAAATATGAGGAATTGGGAAGCGGGGGAGTTCTGGTATGTGTGCCCCCCCCCTTTTTTAAAATTTTTATGTAAACTGAGTTCATGTTTTTGTTTCAAACTGAACTTTATGGAAGTGCAGGGTTATACGGAAGTGAATTTCCTTGTTGATGTAACTGCTGCTTTCATCAAGTGGCAGATTGTAGGGCATTGGTCAGTTCCTGTGACAGAACTGCAGGTTAATGTGACGGGAAGGGAAGAGCAGAGGAGGGTGTCACACACTGAAATTTAATCTCCTGTATTACTGTAATCCAGTTCTTCCTGTATGACGGTCTGGTCTCCCTTTGAATTAGCGCTATCTTCTAATTTTGTATCCGTCACAGTCTTTAAAGTTCCTGCATCAAAGTCACAAATGAAAGTACTAAACTGACTGAATCCCTGACGAACAGGATGAGTAACTTCTCCATTTTAATTATTCCTCATTGGTATAACCTATATTGTGCCCCATCAGCCAGTTCTGTATCCACCTCAGAATTTCTTTACCAGTCCTTTGTATTTCCTACCTTAAATTTAATCTCTCTGCCTCATACTTTGCTAAAGAATAATTAGCAACTGATTCATAAAACAGTGGTGTAAATTTAGGTAAGGAAAATGCATCAACATGAATAAAACAATGCATTACCTTCTGTTTATGCTCATACTGTTGACCTGCTCTTGCTTGCTGAATCTGAGACTTCGTGTAAGATTGAAGTCAAAATAATAATAGCGATCATTAATGGCTTTTCATTCTTTGGGACTGGGAGATATATGTACTTGTGGAGTTTGCACTCTTTAGCCATAAGATACAGGTGATAAAGAGAGTTTTGGAAGTTGCTGATAGTAGTCTGCATCCCAGACTAATTATAATTGGATGCATAGAGTCACATAGATCCATGAAGAATAAGGACTTAACCGTTGGTGATAGGCAGTTGTTGATGTGCATTTCCTCTTAGGGATGTCTGTCAGGAGCAGTTCCCTTGACACCACTGCCAGCTTGTTCTCCCCACTGTTCCCTTGTTCTGCTGCATCTGTTGTTTGTATAGGTGTTGGGGAAACCGTAATATGGGATTGACCTACGTTTAAAATGAGCCTTTGTTTCATCATTTTTGAGTCTGAGTTCTTGTGTCAATACAATTAAAAGGAGCAGTGATGGTAATAAGGAAGTTGAGGCTGTTCAGGGCTGCGCTGCTGCTGAAGGTAATGCTCGTGAATTGATACCTTCAGTCACGGTGCTGACAAGAAGAACATGGCCCTTGACATCAAAGCAGAATTTGTTGGCTTTGAAATTGTTAAAAAAGAGAAAAAAATGGGGAGCTGAAAAATTGCAAGTAAATTTTTCACTGAGAATTCTGAAATTATTTCAGTGTAGTGCAAAGGCTAATGCTGCTTTGCCTGTTTTGAAGCCTATGATAAAAAGTTTATTTGAACAACAGGAATGTTTTCACTTGTGAAATTCCTTATAATCAATTCCTGCAGTTAAACGTGGTGTTTTTAAAAATGTATCTTAGACATTTGCAATACTAGATTTTTCAGCTCTGTTCTTTCATAGAAGTTTAAGTTAGTTATAAGCTCTTCTCCTATTTTTAAGCTTTTTTAAGAGTCATTGTCCTTAAGCATTGGGTGATGTTTTGTTTTTCTGTCATTATTTTGGAGAGAAGAAAACAGGGATGGTGTAATAATGTGAGCCGCTTGTTCCAAGCACAAGCACATTTGTGTTAGTTTAGTAAAGTATTGTAACAGTAGTGTCAGAATGAAACTTTACTGGGCAACAAAAAACCCCCAACCTTTGTTTCTGAGTGTGGTGTAACTGTCATCACAGTACTTCTCTGCATAAAATCAGTTTCGTGAACCTAACACCTTTCCCTGGTGATGTTAATACATTGGAATTGAAGCTATTTGAAATCTTTGAAGAATTCAGTTGTTGTAAACCAGCAGTTTTGTTTGTGAATGCACTTAACTTTCAGCATTCGCCACTTGCAGTGACACAAACAACACTATGGTTTTGTTCAGCATTGAGATACAGTGTTCTGGCTGCAGGCTCTGATTGCATCAGTAAGTGCTCCTGAAGTTTAATGGGAGTGTAAATTCCATGAGTGAAAGTACCAACACATTATATGAAATGTGTAATATGCAGGAACCCAGAGTCTTTTTGTGTAGAGGGACATGCAGATGGCACTTAAATGGGGTGAACTGTGAACACTAAAGTGAAGTACATGCAGAAATGTGGTCACTGTTTCAGCGTGAGGGAGAACGTGTGTATTTGTGATTAATGTTTCTCTGTTTTATGGTTTTATAGTTTCTAATGCTTGTGGCTTCCTTTCACAAGTCTGAATCTTTGAGCACCAAGGTTGACATGGAAGTTAGAGCTAAACAAATGTCAGTGCAGTAGTTAATAAATTGTGTTTTAATGTGGTTTAATCGTGTATGGAATAAAAAAATGAAACAGAACTTGTGAGTGTCTCAGGAAGCCATATGGGATTTGTAGAGAACCAACTAGAATAATTTCAGGACAGAAAAATAAAACTGAAGAGGAGACAACACTTTGTGTATGTGCTCTGATTTTTCCCTTTTCTGGTACATACATAAGGCCCTGAGGCATTGCAGTGTTATGGTGTGTTCCCGTAAGGCAGTGGCTGTGAATGGCTTTGTTAGGTCAGCGTAGCACGAAAGGCCACGGTCTGGGACAGCACTGAAAATGCAGCATTTTAACGTTCACCTTCTGTATAAGTTGTGTAAAGTGTTTTTCTGTTTTAACTTTCAGTCTTCCTTTTCAGCCCTTATTTTGGGGAAGAGTTTTACTTTGAGATTCCAAGAACATTCCAGTGGTTATCCTTCTACATTTATGATAAAAGTGTTTTACAGAAAGACCTGCGTATAGGTGAGTGTCTGTAAGGGGCTGTCTACATCTTGAATAACAGTTATTTTCAGTGGCATTGTCTGTAGGATTAGGGATACAAGGATTGGTGATATATTCTTGAAAATACTGTGTACAGTGCACTTAGAGTAAATGTTGCCTGAAAGTTGAAAAGCAGGATTTTGTTTCCTTGCTTTATTCTATTTCACTAAAATATTTTTATTTTTAGGCTAATAGGACATCTTACAGTGTTATTATTGTCTCAGTACATTGGGTTTTTTTTAAAATTCTACTTGTTTCTCCTCCACTTCCACTTCATTGGGATATTTGAATAATTGTTACTGCTGGTAGATCTTTAAAGAATGAACTGTGGAATAATTCCACAATAATTACAATAGTGGAATAATTCGTAAAACTATTTACAGATATGTTTTTCCCTGTCAGTGATTTACAGAGCATTTTGCAGCAACTTAGGTAGCTTAGGTAAAAAATTACAGGAGGTGGATTTCCCCCCTGCCCTCACCATTGCATAATGGCTTTATTGCAGCTGATACTTGAATATCGTTGCTATAAAGCTCTGATAGTGTGCTGTGCAAGAAGCCTTCACATTACTTGAATTGAGGAAGGAAATAATTTGCACCAGGATGTCAGATAATTTGGTATAATAACAGCTTTCCAAATAGCAATCAGAAAAGTAAAAGGCATCTACTTCAGTTTCCTGTTTTAACATTCTTCAACACCATTTCTGTTCTTTCAATTCTGCTATGCTATTTCCAGCCACAAGTGTGTTCTTTATTTTACCTCATCTTCTTAGTGATATCCAAGGTAACAAATGGTAATTAACGTCATCAGGCTTTATTTAAACTGTTTTTCTGCTTTACTTATCTGTGATATTCCTTGGTTTCCATGGGTTTTATATCACATCATAAGCTTAAAAAAACCCTTGAGGAAAGAGAGTTTAGAAAAAGTCAAACTTCAAACCGATTTAAATATTTGTTCTGTTCAGATGAAAGTGATATTTATGCTTATCTTTCCCTGCCACCCTCCCTCAGGAAAGGTGTCAATCAAAAAAGAAGATTTATTCAACTACACGGGAAAAGAGAACTGGTTTATGCTTCAACCTGTTGATTCTAACTCAGAAGTTCAGGTAAAATTTAAATTGCATTTTGAAAGCTAAGTACAGATAAGGGGATGTGATGGCAGAATTATATGGAGCTGTTGGAGTTAGGGTTTGGCATCTGTCTGATTATTGTGAGACAGTTTTGTCTTGCAGTTTGGTTACAATATAATGCATATTCTGCACTTGTAAGCTGGCTGTATAATTTTTAATGATACTTAGAACTTGCAGAAGACTTGAAGGGAAAAGTTTTAATAGTATTTTGATGTCTAAAATGTTTGCAAGAGGAGCAATGTAGTTGAGAATGATTTAGGAAATTCCTGAATTATTTTTTGAGTAATTTTTGATGTTAACTGGAATGATGACTGATTATGTGACATGTAGTGGTTAGTCTCTGAAACTTGGAGGTACTTGTGCTGTGCTCATTTTTCTTATCTTGAGATACTTTTGTGTGCAATTCAAACAACTTGCACTTCAGAGTTGTATTTCGGTCTGTGGTTCAAAATCTTTGGTCAGGATTGTCACAGTAATAGGTAAAAATGAGATGGCTCTAGAAGTTGTGGCAATTCTGTTTTCAGTTCCAAGAATAAAATAGTATTCTTGAGCATCTCTGGGCCTTGTTGCTGTGATAAACTATTAGATTTTAATAGGTTTCTTCAGATTTGCCTGAGGGCAAAAGTCGTAGACTTGGCAGCCTTTGTATTTTTCTAGTAATCTGAAAGTCCCTCTGGGTAGGGAGAACCCTGTCTACTTCTACCAGAACTGAATGTGCACAGAATTCTCATATTATTTTCCAGGATTACTCATCTGTGAGCTGTAAGTTTAGCCTGCAGCTGTTGGGTATATAGGAGGACATATGGTTGCTTTGCATGAAGACAGATTTTCAGAATGTCTGAGTACCACTTCCTTTTCGTTGTTGAAAATCAGTCCTTGTTCTGTTAGGATAGAATTGAATAGTTCATTTGGAAGGGACCTACAGATCATCTAGTCGGGTTGCAGGTTGTCTCATTCTTCTTCCAATTCTTTCATGTAATCATTCTGAATATTTTAGAAAGTACTTTTCAGATATAAACTGAAAGGCAGTTTCTGCTTTGATTTAAACATTGTCATGGTTGCTATAAAGTGGGAGTTTTTGTCATAATACTGCATAAGTAAGTATGTGAAAGTTCAATTTCAATATTCCATTCATAGAATTTAGTGCTTTCTTACATATTGGAAATAAAAAGTTTATAATTTTCCTGGCTTTGTTGCTCACAGCAGAATGTAAGCCCTTGGTGGTACATTTCTGTGGCTGGGACATGTAAAGCACTGTCCTGCATGATACTGCCATTAAAAGATCACCTTTCCTACTAAGGAGTGCATTCTTCACGTTTATCTTTCCTTGAGTTGGGCCTTTTGGGTAGCTTTCTCCACTGTCCTGATTTGTGTTTGCATAAAATTTGTAAGAGTGGAGCTGAGAGCAGTTCCCACCTCCCACATTAGGCTGCAGTCTCCTTGGTTTGGATGTGCCAGACAGGACTGAAATGTATTCCGAGAAGATGCCTCACACTGTTGGTCGGACATGGCCCAAAGGAGCAGGCTTTCACACAGCACATGAGCAGAAAAAGAGCAGGAATGTTTGTAAAACTAAATTACAGTTTGGAGGGGGGGGAAAAAGGTTGTTTTCTTCTCATGACATGTAGTTGATTTTTTTTTTGTTCCTCTGGTCCCCTCCATGTGGGTATTTTCCAGAATTTGTGATGGGTGCAAGCCAGTACAAGAGGGCAGAAGGATTTCATGTTCCATGACTATATGCAGGACACTTTGCAGTTGCTTGTTTGGGGGTTTCTTTGCTTGTTTTTTTTTCTTTTTTTTTTTTTTTTTTCCTTAAGTCTGCATTTGTTTCAAGGAAACTGTACTTTTTATGTCCCAGTCATCTATTCTTTATGGGTTAACTTTGGTATAATGAACAGCCTGTATGCCAGGTACATTCGTGGTGGAGGTACATATGAGTATTGTGGTACACACTTGTTGGTGTAGTTCATCAGTTATTACAGCCTGGATGGGAAATTGTCAGCTCCACCTTGGTAGGACAAGTTAAAGTGTGACGGCAAAGACATTTGAGTTTTTTATTATCTTTGATAGTTTCCAGAAAGGTTTAAAACTACGTTAAATATAACATTTTGTCTTTTGTGGAATTACTAAGAACTAAACTTGCTCATTCCTACAAAATGAATTGTGGGGGTGGAAAAATAACAGCAGCCATTTTCTAAAACCTCCTTACTTGTAATAAATTTAGGGTTTCTCTAGGGTCACAATTCAATCCAAGCTGTAGACCAGTGGTTTTCTGTTCTGGATCCACAGCTCTACATGCAGGTCACTTAGAGTGGAGGTGATTAAAAGTTCAGCAGAGTAAAAGCACTGTGTGCTTGAGTTAATATCAGTTTGTAGTGAAAGAAGGATTATGGGTGGTTCCTTTCAAGTATGTATGTCAGGAGCGTGGCCTCTCCCCAGCCATTGCAAATATGTAAAAATTACTTTGATTTTTAGAAAGCATCTGCTCTGTCTTTTGACCTTAGCTGTGTTTTTGTTTTGCTGCTGTTTTCGGTATTATGGATGAATATTTATCTTGTTTTCCTAAAACTTTTCACTTTGTCAACTAGTTCTTGAGAAGTGTGTATGAATGTGGGAATACTAAATAAATTAATGAGCATTTGAGAAGTTGGGTAGGGCAGACCATATTTAACTGCAGCTGGCACACACTTGTTAATATATATTATTTAAAAAAATATGTCATGCTTTCTAGAATGCAGGTAGTGTCAGCATATTAGTAAAATTGTTAGGATTGCTTGCTCCCTTTTCTGGTTTGAAATGGGGTCAAATGGTTAAATACACCCTTGATCTTTGTTACTCAAGAAACTTTTACTGAGATTTGATCCAAACTTGCAAAAGACATAAAGATCAAAATCTTTCACACACTTATAAGGTGTTTGGAGGTAAGTTTAACATTCACTGTTCTCTTTCTTAAAATTGTTAGGATTTATAATTATTGAAGGAATGAACTCAGTCTTCCTCTAGTCAGTATCTGAAAATCAATTTTTAGTCCATTTATAAAGTTAAAATGGTACCTACATGCCTTTGGACAAGTCGGAGACCTACAGATGAAAAGTGCATTCGCCTAAAGTGCACAGTTTATTTATTTGTTGTGTAAGAATGGCTGATTTCTCTGTTTTGACTAAAAACTATCAGTGCAGCCACGCTGAAAAACCCAGTTGCATGTTGTGTCAGAAATTCTGATACAGATCTGCATATCAGCCACTTGAGGAAACCATCATGCTTCTCTCAACAAACAGAACAACAGCAATGTACCGAAAACTCTCCATGCTTGTTGAGCAGGTATTTACTTAGAGCTTGTTAAAGTCATCGTCATGGAACTGAGATTTGAAGACTATCCAGAGATAGTTTTCAGGAGCAGCAATAAGGTGCTGCTACTGTTCAGTGTAGAATACCATTTGTGTTGTTTCGTTTTTAAAAGCAAAAGGAAGAAGTTCAGGAGATTCACAGAATCTGTTTTCTAGATCTAATTAAGTCAGCTGTCACAATAAGTACTGCTGTCTTTTCATTTGTCATTCAAAAACTTTGCCTTGTGAGGCTGTTGGCATGCTTCAGTATCCTGTTTTTGTAATGGAGTTTCTCTGACAAACACGTTAACATACCTGTGTTCCAGTCCATGTAGTAACAGTTTGCAAAACACTTGGCGGGCATCCCAAAACAGTTACGTTTGAAACTGCCTTGTAAAAGAAGCTTTGCTTCTCCTCCCATGTGACGTACAGAGAGGGAAACGCAGCCTTTGCACCAGGGGATTTACAACAACAACATTGCAGCTTTATGTCAAAACATAACTGCTTTAGAAATGTGTGCGAGGTCAACTAAGGGTTTTACTTGCGTTTTAGCCTTGTACAGCAAAGCTGTAGTTCACATTGTAACTTTCTTCCTTTGCCACATTTGAAAATCGTTTTCTGGATCCCTTCCCTGAGAGTTTTGATTGTGGACAGACCGGTATCAACTGGTGCTCCATTTAGCAAATAGAAAAATTCTGAGAATACTAAGAACATTGTTAGAGAAAAGACTGTCAGTGTCTGATAGTGTTAGATGTGAAAGGCAGCACAAACAGCCAGGCACTGAATGGAGTGGCAGGTACTGTTCAGGAGTAGCTGTTGGGAGCAAGGTTAGGGTACCAAGTTTTGGTCATCCCAACGAAGTTCCATATCATGGTTTAAAGTTTTTGGAGCCTTGTATTGAGATGGTACAGTAGGTTGGCCCTTTGCGAATTCTGAATTTATTCCATGCTGTGCCATCATTTATGGATTCTTTTTCTTAGTATGTCCTGCCCTATCAAACAAAGAAAAGGAGGAAGCTGGTTTTAGCACCTCTTGCCACCTTTATCTCTGCTTTGGTTGTGTTTGCTGTGCCGTGAGGACATCAGCAGTCCTCATGAGATAGCTGAAAGCTGCTATGGAATGCACAATGCATTTCTAAATGGTCTTCAGTCTGGCGTGATGAGCAGGATTTCGCAGCTGGATATTAAATGCTGCTGGTTATGGCTGCTGTGGACTGCTCTGCTTTTCTGAATATACCCAACCACATTCAGAGTCCAAGGTCATTTTAAAACTTGCTCCTGAAATTTCATAAATTCACTGTCTGTGCAACGTTGTTATCCCATGGTTAGGACAAAATACCTGAGAGAGACTCTTGCTCTTGATACTCCCTTATGCTCTAGAAATAATTGTGTGTGTGTGTTAAATCTTGTCCAATTCTTGTGCTATCTGCAGTTGGAGATAATGTTTCTCTGTATCGTTATCTCAGAGTTCAAGTGCATCCATCATATATATACATGCATCGATGAGGTATTTTCTTAAAGTGGTTATATTAGAAATACCTTAAATAACATCTAGCTTTAAACTATATTACTGTTCTAATTCCTACTTTTAAACTAAAGGCTTTTTAAAACTATTTGCTTTTTCTCTCTTTTTTTTTTTTTTTCTTTTCCAGGGAAAAGTTCACCTTGAATTAAAACTGAATGAAGTGATAACAGATAATGGATCTATGTGCCAGCAACTAGTAGTACAGTAAGAAAATACATTAATTCTTTAATATTTGGTTGTTTGTTAGAACATTGTGATTTGTCTGTCCTGATACTGGATGTCTGCACATCCTGTACCAACAAGAATTCTATATGACTTTCCGTGGAGGTTACCTTATGAGGGAGTGGGTTTATGCTTAGAGAACCCCTGCAGAAGCTTTTCACGGCTGCTCGTCTCTGTTGTTGCCAAAGCATTCACTTTTAGTGTCTTCTAATTCCAGTTGAATTGGGTCTGGTGAGAAAGCTGGGAATGCCCAGCGGAGCTGACAGCCAGGACTTGCAGTGCTGATGTTGCTGACAGAACTGAGCTGCTGGTGGTGTTGGGAACAGGAATTACTTTTTCAGTAGTAATATTTTGGGTTGGTATGTGAAAATCCACTTCTAGTTTTGCTCCAGAATTATTTTCTCATGGTTAACCATGATAAGGAATGTTTACAGAAAGATGCAGTACAGGAGTTCTGGTTCAGGAGCAGCATGTTTGCCACGTTTCAGTAAAACTTGGTGACAATGTCAGTAACTTTTACTAATATGCTTAATTTTGACTCCAAAGTGTAAAGAAGTTACAGTGTGTCAAAGAGCATCGTAGAAACAGTTCATTTTTTGTAGATGTTGTTTCCAAAGGACAAATTTCACCAGTATTAAAGCAGAAACACAGAATGACGCACACTAGAAAATAGTAACCAGCCTGTCCTCTTGTATTGTTACTTTTAGAGCTATGTTTGACAATGATCTAGTGTGATGGCTTTGGAGTGTGAATGTACAGGTTACAGTCACTAGTCACAGAAGACCAAAATTCTACATGTACTGGACATTTTGTTTGTTTTTATTAATTATTAAGCAATATATTTAAGTACAGAAGTTGGTACAAAGCTAATGCAAATACAGCTACACAAAAATGTTTTGACACTGATAGAGGCATACTAGAGGAGAGTGGTCTCTCTAGAAACTTCTCCTGTCCTTCAGTTCTGTAAGTCTGACAGCCTTGTATGTGCCTTGTCTCTGAGAGATGGCTGCTTTCATTGAAGAGAGCCGTGGAAACCAGTCCCTTGTGGAGGTCAGGGAGATTGGCAGGATTCTCTTGTGTCTCTTCTTTACATTCTCAGGGTGAATAAGGATCAGGAGAACAAGGCAGTCTTACTGCAGTTCAGGAAAAAAGGCTTTTTTGCACTTGTTTCCAGACAAGTTAGGGGATAGGCCATGTGAAGAAAAGGGTACGCACAAGGGGGTTATAAAAACTAAGGGAAAATTAAAATTTGAAACTCAAAAGACAGTAAGATTCTTTAATTTTCCTTTCCAGCATTGTTCATTAATTTAGATTTGAGTAAGGAGGTTTTTTTTAAATCTTCTTTGAGAATTTAGATGAAAGAGTGGGTTGTATTGCAAAACTGTGAGGAGAGGAAATGGTGTGTGGTCTTGTTTGCCTTAGTGACTTGTTCAGTCATGTTCAGATGAGCTTCAGTGAGCAGGGGGACACCATTACACTGCCAGTTTTGGTAATGCAGTTTTCGTTGTGAAGTTAAGATTATGTGCTTTCTGTTTTAGTCAACTATGTAAACCAAGATGAGTGGTTTAGTTGGAGCAGGACCCAGCAAAGCAGTGTCTTTGCTGTTCTCTGACTTGGCTGGTATGAAAAGGGAAGCTCATTCTGTGATAGAACTAAGCCAGTGAAACTGGTAATGCTTTAGTGACTCTTGTGGGCCGATAATTCAGATAAAATGGAAACTTGCTGTACGTCAAGGTATCTTTGTAACTTAAAGATAATTGAGACTGTGTCTGTTTCTATAGTGGGTACCAGCTTGGGTCTTTGGGAGTCCTGCTGCTCTGGTGTTTGCCCACTTGCAGCACAAGGCAGGATTAGAACTGCTTTTCTCCCATGGACTATTCACCACCAAAAACTGTCTGGAGCTTTGTGACTTTCCCAGCTTAACTTTCTGATGGATGTCCTTTTTTAATTTATTTTTTATATGTCATGCACTTCAAGTTCAAAGTATCTTTATTTCTTTTAAAAACATGCTTGGGTTTTTCATGCCATGCAGCAAAGTTGCTTTAGAAAGTTACTGTTGCAAATTGCAGTTTTGAGTAGGAAGTGGTTTACTCACCGTGCCCTCTCTTAGGATCTCTTTATGACGGAGATAATTGATCAAAAGGAAGCCAGGGTTCTCTTTTGGTTGCTGTTCTCACTCACTCACTGACATGTGGGAGAGCGCTGTGCGTTAGACACTGCAGTATTACATCAGTGCTTTTGTCTTCATCGGAGGTTATGAAATGCACTGGAGTTCCTTAAACTAAAAATGGTTGCTGGTATTCAACCACACATGCTGATAGCCGGGAAATAATTGGCTGCATTAGTAATACATTGTACATAAATATATTTTATGTGAGAGTGAGAAATAAGAAAACTCTTGTAGTACTATTGAAATGGATGTGACGGCATTTTTGAGATGCGTTTGATCTTAAAGTATGAGGAACTTAGAGAAATTCAAGTGGGATTATTAAATAGAAAATTTAAACTCTTTCAAAATCTGCATATTTTGTAAATTTCCCGTGATAATTAGGAAGTGATGCACTTACTGCTGTGTTTCACTAGTCACTTGGCTCGGACAAGAACTGGATTAGTAATTCCTGTAAAAAAGCTGAAAGACAGGAAGGAGCAGAGCTTGGATAGGGTAGAAGAAAGACAAGGAGCAGGCACGTATATATATTTCTGCCCCTGGCTTTCCTTTAAACTGCAAAAGTATTGGCCAGAGAAAAAAAAATCATGAATGTTTTACTTCATGTCTAAATTAAGTGTCTCAGTGTAGTGAGAACAGGAAGCTCTTGGACCTTCACCAGTTAGTTTTTTGTAGGATAAGAGATTTCTAGATACTTGTGCTGCCTTCTGTGCATAGCTCAGTTGCTAATGGTTTTCTGCGGTGTATTCCCTGAGAGTCCAGAGGTTCTACAGAGATGAAAAGTAGTAGCTGCAACTTCCATAACACGAGATTAAAGACTGGATTAAATGCACACACAATAGCAAGTGATTCAAGGGCTGTGATTCTGAGCATTACCTGGAAGCCCCATCACCTTTTTGGTTGTGGCAGAACCAAAGCAATAACTGACAGGTGGATTCCTGTTCTTCATTCTGTGAACATGGATGTAGAAGCCTTTTTTTTGCTGGTCTTACGGCTGGGATTGATGTAAAAGCTCGATTTCAGTCACTTTTTTGACATGCAAGCATCCTTAATCTTCCTGTGGTGAAGGACTGCCTTAGAGATTGCTTAGAGTGGACTAAGTCCAGGTTCTACACCTAAATTTTGTATTAATTGCAAACTTGCTGCTAAGTTCTGTGCACATCAAGATCAGAGACTGTGAATTAAAATTTTGTTTTGACTCTGATACTAATTGTTTCCTTTCCTAATGTGTGAATGAGGAGGGGAAAAAGATAGTGCAGTAGATTACCTGCTGACTCAGTGTGGGCTCTTTTTTCAAAACCACAGTGGCTCGTATAGTAGCACATTTCAGAAATTCATGTTTGCAGCTCCTCATTCTGGGAGTCAGTAAAAACAAGTTTGCATGACCGTTGTTTGCGTATTTGCTGCTGCTGAAATGGACGGTACTTGAAGAGCTTCTTGCCAAATTAGGCAATTGGATGGTGGTACCTCTCTGTGTTTTAACAGCACTTCAGCGCTGAGAGAAGGTTTTGTATATTTACAGTGTGGGTACTTGAAAGCCCAGAAATGGATTATTACAGCTACATTTTGACTTCTTTGCATTCACATAAATTATGCACCATACTATGTTAAATTGACCTGTCAGTTTGTTGCTGTTCTTTTTATACTTCATCTGCTCATATGAAATTGTTCTAGGGAACATAATTTTTATGAAATGTACAGGTCCCAGTGGCTGCCATTAATGAGTTTCTGCCCTTGGAGAACTTCAGTTCATTTGAATGGTGGAGGTAGAGTCCCTCAATCACTGGGATTTATTCTGGGCTGTGTCTTTTTAAGGACTAATTTCCATCTTATGAACTGAATATATGCCAGTTGTGTCTGAAAGGCTCTCATTTCCTGTATGAAACTCCTCTTGCACAACAAACTGCTGAGATGTAAAGCAAGAATATTGTATATTGAAGCATCTCTTATACTGTACTGGAACTGATCAGTAGTTTGAGAAAAGAGCAAAAGTCCTTTGGTTAGTTGTTTCTTAGACTTTATGTAAAGGTATAGTTCTTCAAAATGTAAAATGGAAGGCTTCTAAGTTTCTGTCTACTTCTCGAAACTATGCGTTTATGACTTTTGAATGAAAATTGCTTGTGCTAGCCTAAGCAGATGAAATGACTTGTCAAAGCTGAAATATTTACCATGTGTTAGAAATGTATTTAGTGTGGTTGTCAGAATAGAGATGTATATTTAGTGTCATTTTCTTTTTTGATTGATCAGAGTGTTTGGCATTTTGTTAGTGGTGGTTTTGCTGGGATTTCTGGGCTCTAGCACTTTGCTTGATTCTTTGAGGAAAGGCAGCATTCCTGTGAAATTTGCTAGCTGGTAAACTTAATGAGGTTGCATTTTTCCATTTCTGTTGTCTTCTCTAATTGGGCCACTTAAAACATCTTCAAAATTTTTCAACACGTTGACTGGAGGCTGTTTGTTTAGCAACCTGAAAGGATGTGTAAATGATTGAGTCCGGTGCATTCAGTCCCTGGGGAGGAACAATCCGGTTTGGTGGTGCTGAGTTGATTTAGTGGCTTCCTGCCCTTGTTGGCTACTTGCCTTGCACTGCCTTTGGAGCCTGTGAGGGCTCCTGCATGAGCAGGTTAATTCAGTTTGCAAACTGAACTGCCTCAAAACCTGGACAGCTTTGTGTAAGGCAGACAGAAACACCGAGTGGGTGCAGCTTGGTTGACTTGGCTTTGCTCTCAGGTACTGCATCCAAAGCAGACTCCAGGCAAGACCAGGAGTGAAGGGATGGATATGATGGGCCAGCTTGGAGGGAGAACATAGAAGGGGAGGAGGTGAGATAAATCAGGAACAAAATCTGGAGCCTGATCGGGGTGAAAGAGAAAGATCTGGGAATGTCGGGAGTTGATGGTCAGGGGAGATGTCGCAGGGTAGGCTGCCTGAGCTGGCAGCAGAACTGGGACTTGGGCAGGAGGTGAGAAGGGAATGCCAGAGCTGCCCACACAGGGAGACTGACTGGAGCGTGAAATCAGCTCCCACTGACAGATCCACAGGATGAATCCAGAGATTCTAGTTCTGCTGCAAGGCTGTGTAGTTGTCAGTACAATGTTTTTCAGCTTGCAAGAAATGACAAACAAGCCTTCCTTTAGTTTGTGTGTGTTGTGGTCAAGCTGTAAGAAGGTCTGGGGAGAACAAAAGAAACTTTCTGTGACAAAAGTCCCACAGACTTCCATGTTTGCTTGAGAAATCCAGGAGCTTGGTGAACATGACACAGACTGTAAGAAGAAAAATTATGTTGTTAAAACAGTTCAGTTCTCTTCAAATAAGTTGGACTGATCCACCTCCTCCAAATTTCCTGTGAGATTCAAGGTGAGGCTCATTCACAGGCACACTATACACTCCTGCCTGGGGAGCTGCAGGACAGTAAGTTCAGTGCTACAGAGTGCCCATTAGTCTGAAAGAACAAAGTCCTGACTGCCTCAAATCAGATACCCCAAATGACTGGAAAGTCTAGACAGTTTAATTTTGTCACCATTCTTCTGTGCCGTGTGTGTGTGTTGGAGGAGGAATCAATTAATGCCTATGAAACAACTGGATGTTTCAAGAACCCTTTTAAATGGTGGGTTTGAAATCACTGTAGGGTTCATTGTGATTCAAAAATTATTGAAATGCTGAAAGGCCACGTGCTTGATAACTGGAAGAAAAATAACAAATGATTGTGCAGTGGTTGAGGACTAAATGTTCCCTGAGCTAGCTAAGACAAAGGGACTTTTGGGGGGGGAAATACCATCTGGTTTATAATCCTGCATACTCCAAGGAGGGTGGAGTTTTGAGTCAGCACAGGAGTGTTTGTGTCTGTTGGTTCCCCACTTGTGTTTGAGTTCTCAGCTCCTGTTATTCTTTCAACACCGTTTCTCTACAGTACAGAAATCATATACTTAACAATGTGTGTAGCTACTCCTGTTGCTGCTATGGGACTTTAACTTGATTCCACATTATAGTATTAGAACATTTACTTAATTGTTTATATGAACTTAGAGAAGTGTCTTTTCTCCTTAAGTTACCTAGGTCTTGGATTTTATTCAAACTGGCAATTTACAACAACTGAAACTTACTTGCATTAATTTAGTTAAATTCCTGAAATAAGTTATTTAAAAATAAATGTTTTTAAAAAGAGCAGGAATGTAGCATTCAAATCTCATTTGTGTTTTTTTTGCAAAGTTTTGTAATCTGAGTGTTTCCAGACTTAATAAATACTACAGTCCATGGTTACATTAGAGCATCATTTTACTAGAAAGTCTAGTTTCTCCTATGGCTTTACAACCTCTTCTGCTTTACTTTTGTTGTTCCAGCTGTTCTTAGTTAATGCTCATATGTGGGCAGCATCTGAAGGCTAGGCAGTTGCTACCCACCCCTGTGTTGCTGCTGTGGTGATTCAAAGAGGTGTCTCTGTCCCCATGAGCGTCAGTTACTAATCAGCCCGTCCCCTTTGCATCAGGAGTGGTGTTCCTGTTAAACACCAGCTCACCACTCACTGTACGAATCATGGAAGAAAAGGGTATTTTTAAAGGGCCATTTAACCCCGAACATGGGCTATTGTAAAAAAACTTTGAAAATAAACCTTAGGCACTCTTTCAAAGGTAGAGCTAGAACTATATACTATTAGTTTTGGATGCTTAATTTTAAATAACATTTCAGGATATGACTTTGCATTTCTCAGCACAACTCAGAACGTAGTTTATCCAAAACAAAATATTTGAATCCATTTTAATGCTTTCCAGATGTAGTTGCTGCCATTGGATGAGGCCGAATAGCTTTTGTGGGCATTGAGAAATTAAATTTAAAAGTTAATGAAGGCTGCAATTTCTCTTAAGATATTGATTTATTTTACTTAGGATTTTGTCATGCATGTGTGATCCTGAAATGTCTTTTATCAAAGCAGTTCCAAGAATTTTGTTCTTACAGAGCCTTCTAAGTCTGACTACACCTGAGTATTACTTTGTATTACCACCCGGAGAGCTGTAGTTACTATCTACTTCATGTATATGCATTATGTTGGATCAATGTAGATATTGATGTGTAATACAGCAAGACTTTAAAAGTTTTTTAAAAAGAAAGGTTTGCTTGGGTTTTATTTTTTTTGAGCGAAATGCATTGTTTCACTGATCTGTTGTTTCCCTTTTCCTTCCAGCATAAAAGAGTGCCATGGGTTGCCTCTTATAAATGGACAGAATTGTGACCCTTATGCAACAGTCTCTCTTGTGGGGCCTTCCAGGTAACATTTCGCTGTAGAATTAATAAATCTAAAATGCTGAGATCTTGAATCGAAAAAGTCATAGGTTTTGAGCAAAATCTTTAAAAACACAGATCTTAAAATGCTTCCATGCATATATCACATCTTCCATTGACAGTGTTCTCCCCCCTTCCCTACGGTACTCTCAAGACTGGGATGGAGTTTGGGCTCTCTGAATGGCCTGCACTAGTCAAGAACCCCTTGTCACTCAGTTCTTTGTTAGGTTTTATCAGACCCTTGGTTTCTGCATTGTACTTCCTATTGATTTCCCTAAAATTCCTGTATGGGATGATACAGTCAGTACCTTACCTTCCTGCCTTCCCCGTTTTTCTCAATGTGTGAGTTTCTTTGCAGCAAATGTTTAGCAGCTGGTGGGGGGGGGAAGCAAGAGAGTAGAGGCTCTTGAACACCTTTGGGATGCTACATGCAAAGGCCCCACAGGTTAAATGTCTCCTGTTTTGATCAGTAATCCTGAATAACTCTTGGGTTTTTTCATTTAAGTCCCACATCCCACACATTCGTTCTCTGCAAATTTCAGTTGTTCCTTTTTTGCAACATCCGACTTGAGTCCCTCTCATCTCTCCAGCCCTAAGGAATTGCCATTGTGAGTGTAGTACCAGAATGTCTTCCAGCAAACCTGCCTGTTTTAAAGACTTAGGAAGAATTGTCCCTGAGTAAGCTCAGTGTGGGCAATTTTTCCTCCTTGGTATAAATGATCACATTTCTTAGGTTTAACTCAAGGGGATTTTTTTTTGTAGAGGCTTTTAGTTTGGTTTGGTTCGTTGAGTTTTTCTGAAGAGGACCAGGAGACTTGACCCTTATCCCTCGGGGAAACCTGGGGCTGATTGCCAGAGAGGGTAAATGGGCATATATTTGCTGTTTGAGTCCTATGATATGGATAGAAGTGGGAGAATGTTGCTCCTACAAAATATTTACCCTGTTGGTATGGGAATATATGTGCAAATCTGACAAATTCCTGGTTAAGATTTTCCAATCTCATGTATGTGTGATTCACGTACTGTGACTGGAATATTTGTGGCCAGTGCCTGAAAAGGGGTAGTTCACACGTTCTTCTGCCTTGTCTGTTTTTCCCACCATGTTTTGTATTTGTTTCTTTTAAAAAGCCTTTTTATAGTATCATGGACCTTTGCTAAATGAAAAAAACCCTGTGTTCTCTTATTAAACTTGTAAAATTAAAAACCCCAAAACCAACCCACAAGGAAGTGGGGAGCAGTTGATTTGTTTGACCCTGTCCTGCTCAGTTTCTGATGCTGGCAGTGATTGCTTTCAAAGAAAACCTTCAGTCTTGGGTGTGAGCCTCTGTCTGTAAAGAGTAGTGTGTGTTTCCCCAAAAGAATGGGGTGGGAAAAACAGAAATTGCAGTTGAACAACGTGGGGGAAAGCTCATAAACTGCAGGCAGTGGTATAGAAATTTAAATTTTAAATGCATTAGAAGTTGTTAATGAATTTTGATTGATAAAGTGTAAGTTTCACTTTTTTTCTGAAATTAAATGCAAACTTTGAGCTGGATAGATGCACAATTGACTAAATACAGTATTTAACATTTTAGCTCTTCAAATTATATTATGAAGAGAGATTAATTTTATTTTAAGATTTTCCTCTATTTCTAAAATAGCAAAAAATGTTTTCACTTAAATGAATGGGTCCTTCTTGACAATAGACTGTCTTTATAATTGTGTGTTTAAGTTGTCTATGGTAAAAATTTTACCACATTGGAACAGGAATGACCAAAAGAAGACCAAAGTAAAGAAGAAAACAAGCAATCCGCAGTTTAACGAAACATTTTATTTTGAGGTAACTTTTTGTGTGGTTTTCTGCCTGTTTTATCTATTTTATGCAACCCTTCAAATATTTTTAAGCAAGCTGCATAGCAATACCTAGCACAGAAAGCTCTCTTCAAGGAAAGTGAAGAGCTTTCGCTGCCCTCTCCAATGTGAGTGACGTGTACATTCATGTGCTAGACAACAGCGTTCACACAAGTGCTGTGTGAGAAATCACTGCCTCACAGGCACATTTGTGAAGGTAATTCGTTATCTTGAATCATCTGTTGCCATCAGTAGTTCTGAGATAACTTTAACCTGTCCTGTGGAATCCTCTTGAAATATTTTCAAGAAGACTGAGTTTAAAAAACCAAACAACTGATGTCTTTAATAAAGTAATGTAGAGATGATAAAATAAATCTTTTTTGGGTATAAAAATAAAAAGTTAACTTTATTGTTACTTAGGGGTTGACTTAATTTTACAGAAGTTACCCTACAAAAATTTGTGAGTTTAAGTTTTCATCTGATTTGTCTTGGTGGTAATAACCATATTTTCATTTATGCATGTTATACTGAGAGTTGGAAGGAGTGCAACTATTACATGTGCCTCAAATGTATTATAATTTACTGTGTTCTTCTAAATCCTAGCCCTGTTATGGGGCTTCATTGAGGAATTGTTCCATACTGATATATGGAGTATCAGCATATGGGCTGTGTCTTGGTTACCTGCTCAAGACACTGAGTGTGATTTCTTAGGAAGTAAGATATTAGAATAAAAATGTGATCCAAACCACTCTGATAACTTTATGATTTGTGATTTATTGGACTTAAATTGAGAATGCAGTCAGTCAAGAATGAGGAAAATGAAAAAGAGCAGTTACAATTATAACTAGGGCAAGAGGAGTGGACTTCTTTGTTGTTTCTTTAAGCATTTCAGAGCTACCTTTAAAGGTTTTTTGAGGCTTATGCTAAAACCAAAGAAATTTTTGCCAGTGTCATGCCATACTACTTGTTTTTCTTAGTAGATCTATCCCGGAATTCCCTTAGATATCAGCTAGCCCTCAAGAACCCTTCTTGACCCATTTTTCACCTGCTTTCTTGCAAAAGGCAGTTTTGTCAATAGACCTTTTTCCTTTTTGGAAGGAACAGTGATTATTTATCAGTGTTAGAGGCAGCATTTTCTTTGATTTTTGACATCTATAATACAGCAGTAGAAAGTGTGTTAACAGGAGGAATTTACTTGCAGGTAACCAGGTCCAGCAGTTACACCAAGAAGTCCCAGTTTCAAGTGGAAGAAGAAGATATTGAGAAACTAGAAGTCAGGTAAGTTATGTGGATTAGAAAGTGATCTCATGGAATCATCAATAAATCATAGTATTTTATCATCAAGACAATAAATACCTGTTTTATCTTAGTGTAGCTCCAAAGAATTACTGATCAGACTTGTAGAAAAGATCTTTCTGGCATAGAAAATTCCGCTCTTTATTTTTTTAATTGTATTTCTTACTGAGGATTAGTTTTGTTTTGAAATAAATAGTGGTCGAGTATATGTAGCAGCCTAAACTTGTTTCCTGTGCCTGTGCATAAAGAGGTGTGAGGACCTCCTATTATTATATTAGTTTGGGCAGCATACTGGTAATAGAACTTGTGCTGAAGGATATCAGCATACCTGATCTTAGTCTATGGCTTCAAATATAGTTGGCTGTTTTAACAAAAACAGAGGGGGAAGCCTCTTCTTCCAGATTCTTACAATTTCATGTTGCTTTTTAGAGTAACGTTAGTGTTACATCTTTTCCTTGCAAGTGCAGATCCTCCCAGCGTGGTCTCCTTTTGTCCTCCCGTACCCTCAGAGTAGGTCTGTCTGTATTTATTCCGTGTAGTCAGAACAGCTGAGAGCCCTGTCCTCAGTTTTACTGTGCTCCATACATGCACCAAAATGCTCAATGACAAAAAGCCTTCAAGACTACCATGTTTCCTAACAGGCATCAGGAGAAGAATTTAGCAGTTAATTTTAATAGCCATTATAGAACTAACTCGGTATGTACATTTTTAACTCTTAAGTTTCATTAATTAGAATTGTGTATTTCGTTATAGATGCAAATATATTTAGAAAAGTAGTCATGCTCCAACAAATCTAGTTGTCTTTTGTTTTTGTTTTTTTGTTCTTAACAACTGCTGTCTGTCAGAAATGTCAGAGAGGTAAGAAGTCATAGAACAAACCCAGGGTGCATGTCTGGAGTCTGATTCTTTTTGAGGTTGTAAGTGTACGAGCTGCTGCTTGGAAAAACAAGCGCATGTGTTGGTGTGGCATTGCAGTGTGCCAGATTGAAGCAATTAGATAGATATGTAAATACGTTGGTTAAAACTTCCTTTGAATTACCTCAGAAGAAATGTGCAGAGTTTTGGGGGTGGAGACTGCTCAGAACCCCTACATATCGCCAATACCACTTTTATTTACTGATGCAAGGTCTGCAAGTCTAACTTTCACTGTTTGTTTCTTTATGGGTTAATAAGCCACTTGTTTGATTCTTCTTGATTTATTTAGAATGGAGTGAGATGTCTAACATTTGCTGCCTGCATGCATGTGGATTAGTGCTGTAAGGCAGTTGTTGTCAACTTATTCTCTCTGCAGGAAAAAAACCCCACAATGTTCTTGTTTTCAGGGTTGACCTGTGGAATAATGGGAATCTGGTACAAGACATCTTTCTAGGAGAAATTAAAGTTCCTGTGAAGGTGTTAAGAAATGATTCCTTTCAAGCATGGTGAGAACTGGTGGTTCAGAAGTGAATTTGCTTGTGTCTTTGCCCATTTTCCCTTGCAAAGGATATGTTTTATTCTACCTATTCTTTAAACTATCTCTTCCTGTTCTGGTCTAGGTAAAACATATTTTTAGAGTTACCCTGCTCAGTCAATTACCCTTTCCTGAGGGTACGTTTAGCTCTTCCCCCTATGTGCCCATGGTCACAGAACAGTGGTATGTTTGAGGGGTAGGTGTGGAGGGGGAAGAAAAGGAGGACTGAGTGGGAGTGTCTTTGGGTCAGCTGGCTGAATTTGAGTGACTTGTGTGTGCTCTTCAGCCTACCCAGCAAACCTGGAGCTTCTCAGAATTGCATCACTTAAAAGTAAATTCCTAAGCTGGACTTCCAGAATGACTGATGAAGAGTTTATTTAATCACTAAGTGTAGCTTTTTTTCTTCCTTGGGGAGGGTCTGGAAGTATCTTCTGGAACTGACCCAAGGTCATTTCAGGGTTGCAGGCACAGAAGCTGGAAGGGTGAGGTTTGAAGGGAATTCAGGAAAGAAAGACTTGTGCTTATAACAGCCACAGCCTCCCTTCTGATGTTCTTGCAAGCAGGAGCCCATCCTTAGCCCTTTGCTGTCCCAAAGGCTTGGCAGCAGGAAGTGATGAGTGCAAGAGATCTGAGTGCCTCAAAGTGCGTAGAATATTCTGCTTTTATTGAACCTTCCACTACAGAGAAAACCATGGGGGAAGCCATTGTATATCCACATAAAAAATGCGTAGGAAGGAAGTGGTAAATAGGAACTAATTGTAACACAGGTCTTGGCCAGGAACCTTAATGGCTGTGCTTCATGGACCCACTTCAGGCTCCAAGTGTCTTGGATGTGTCAAAGTTGAACTCAGACTCTTGTTGTTTGGGTGGGACCCTAAACATAAGAAATGTTTGTGTTGGTAGTTCCTGGTTTTTATGTGTATTGCAGACACAGACTTGTTCTGCCAATGCCCTGCTCAACAGCTGTATGACCGTATTAGCATAATGACATGTCTCTGTTAACAACTTGCCAGGAGAGAGGTTAATCAGCACGGGCTCATTACCAGTGTGTGGTGCTTCTGTAGCTTTTTGGGTTGACCTGACTCATGTCTAGTTCACTTGAAGCACTGGTAGATAGTGGTTTGTGTCTGCCCGTGTGCTTTGTGGGCATACCTTGTGTTGAACATCCTCATATCCAGTTGTGATCTGCTTATCAAAACCAGATCTGTGATTAGAAGTAACCAATTTTTTAATACTCTTATTAATTTGCATAATATGTTTTTGAATGTGACTGAAGTACAGTAGGTAAAGCATTAGCACTACTACTAAATATTGGGAAAATAAATGTCAAGTAGAGGCTCTCCTGGTAAATCAGCTTTACTTTCTATTAGCATGCCTCTGTAGCCACTGCATCTGATCATGAACAAAAAGCAGTCTGATCCCCAGATCGCAGAAGTACAAATATACATGATTGTAGATTATTTGAAGATAGGATTTCGGTTTGCTGGGCCGAATGTTGAAGCTGTGCAGTGACGCCACTTGAAAGCTGGTAAAATTTTTGTAGGGCTGCACCTCCTGTTGGAATGTAGTGGAACTACAGCAAAAGCCAGTGAAGAATTGTTGAATGTATTTAGTATTAAAAGCATAAAACCCCCCACTTTTTTCCCTTATCCTGTTTCTCAAGAATGCAGTCCGCTAATATTTTTGTATTTTTACTGGTTTCAGACTAGACCATTTGAATTCTTTATACCAACTGTTTCATCTGCAGTGTCCCAACACCCTAAATTTAACCTAGATATAAAGCGGGATGGTCCAGTGTACTTTCAAACTATTCCTGCTATTCCAGTTAACCTACAGAAAGAATATCCTATTTCCCAGTTTGGAAAGATATGAGCAAATAAGTGTAAGTTTCATTATGTTCTGAAGATGCATTAAATGCTGCTCAGTTTTTTCTTTTTTTGTAGCAAGATTTTTTTCTGCATTTTTTGCCAGTTTTCAGGCTCAGTGTATGTATACTGAAACAATTAAATGTGATGCGTTATTGTAGAATTAGTCAGATGATTGAAATAGGAACCTAATATTTCAGAACTGCCCTGTTGCTTACAGGTACTTACTTCAGCCAAGAGAAAATGGAAACAAGTCTTCTAAAACTGATGATTTGGGATCACTTAGATTAAATATCTGTTACACTGAAGACTGTGTACTTCCATCTGAGTACTACTCTTCTCTAAGGAACTTGCTGCTAAAATCTTCAGATGTTCAGGTACTTTTTTGAACATTTCTTTAAAGAGAAAACTTAAAATGAATTTTGCAGTCCTGTATGAGACAGTATAAATTACTGCTATCTAGATAATTGGGTTTGTTCCTTTGCCATAATTAGTTCTGTCACAGTTTCTAGAGCTTTTACTTCTGGTGCAAAGTACCAGGTTTTCTTATTTTAGAAGAACCAGCAGAGACAGTGAAATAACCTGTGCTGTGTGACTGGAGGAGATAAAATACTTCTGTTAGTTGCTCTTTTCAACCTTGTATTTTTCCACTGGCTGCTATTGGCTTCCTGGATTTAGAGGTTTTCCAGGGACATTGATCCATTATTGGCACTGAAGGGGCAGATAATTAAAAAAAAAAAGGCCTGCTTCAGAATTGGTTTCTGATTCTACCTCTGAATTGCTTCTGCCTTCCCCAGGATGTTAATCAGAATGACTGCATTTCTCTCGTGGACGTGGTGGCAAAGAGGGAAGTGTGGTAGATGGTTTGCATAACATTGGGACAGGAATCAAATTAGAGTAACCAGGCTTTGTGTTTTTGGGTCTTTTATAGCTTTTCATCACTTCAGTGTGAGTGAAGTACTGGCAGAGGAGGAGAAAGATAAAGAGGAAGCAGATGGGTCAAAAAGTTTTTGCTGACCCATGTTCAAATACTGCTTCGCTGGAATTCAGGAGTAGCTGAGTGTGTGGGTAGTGGCAGTTACAGCTGTCTTTTTACTTAAATGAAATAACTTAATTTTTATATTGAAATCCCAGCTGTACAGTGGTGACAAACATTTTAGAGGTGCAAGAACTGTATTTTAGTGTCCACTGATTACAGTTTTAACAGTCCTATAAAGATACATGACATTATAGTAAAGCAGTTGCTTCCTGCCTGATACTTGGATTTGTGACAAAGCCATACTGTAGCCCTTTAGGGAGAATGAGAAGGGTGAGTACCTCCTGAATTCCATTCTTAAATGCCAATTACAGAGTGGATAACATCGATTTTCTGTAGAACAGAAACATTTCATTGCCATGTTACAGAGCCAGTGTTGAAACTTTCTATTAACAAACTGTATATAGTCTTGTTAGGTCTGATCTGTACCTTGTTGAATGCACAAAGAACACTGAACTGCTTCACTCATGATTCCATGTTCTGCTTTCTCACAGCCCATTTCTGCATCTGCTGCCTACATTCTCAGTGAGGTTTGTCGAGACAAGTACGATGCCGTTCTGCCCCTTGTACGGCTCCTGCTACACCACCACAAGCTGGTTCCATTTGTTGCTGCAGTGGCAGAACTAGATCTGAAGGACACCCAGTATGTATTTATTTATTTCATGTTTATTGCCTTCTGAAATTTTTATTCAAAGGGGGCTTTGCAATCCAACATGGGTAAGTGAGCGTGTAGATTTCTTTCTCTCACTATGTAAAACTGACTAAATACATCCATCTTTTAATACTAGTTTATAAAAACACTCATTAAAATCACTTTGAAGTTGGGAGTCAGAGTTAATGGTTGTGTGCAATTTGGTAAAATTTTGTCTAAGCATATAGCTTTTATTTTAAAATGTCTTAATTTGGCCACTCTTCAATTTTACTGGCCATTAGATTGGAACTTACAAACTTAAATGGAACTAATTAGATGGAACATTTTAAAAATTGCTAAGAATATTATCCTGTTTCCTTTAATATGTGACTTAAATAAGGGCTACTCTTTTTCTGCAAAAATTCCTTGTAATTAAGAACATGTCCTGCATGCCTTGAAAGTGGCAAGTACAAGAGTTTTTCCAAGTAGCAGCATTATGACCTGTGAATTTGCAGTTCTGTGGCTAAGAGAGAAACAAAGCAGACCCACGCAGTGGCCACTGAGGGGCCAGGTTGTGTCCAGTGGAGGGATGGAAAGGATTTTGTCTCCACAGGACAGATCATTTCAAGGCTGACTTACATTTGATTTAAATAAGGCAAGACAACTTAACTCTGGAGACAGAGGTGACTCGCAGAAAATAGTTTTCTAAACTTCGTTTTACTACACACACTCCATTGTAATGTCAATGTAACAATGGAAGTTTGAACTAAACCTCTCAGATTAGAAAGATTCACTTTGCACAGCTGGATCTCAGTTTTCTTCAGCAGCAATGATGAGTAAAAAGCATGACTGACCCTGGATTAAATATGTTTTGGTTTAAGTGTCTGAGTTTATTGGTGTAGAGTTACAGTGTTTATTGTAGCTCTAAGATTTGTTTTCACCCTGAACACGGGAGGAGGAATTGTGTATTGGTGAGGTACAACTTCTGTTGTATTGGAGTTTTCTCTGATTGTACTTTCTCACGTTCCAAACTGTGCTATAACTTCCATTGTCTGAAACTTCTTGGGATTTTTCTTATGATTTTGTTTATGTTCCTGGTTTTGATAATAGCTACAATAACATTCTTGTTTATTCTCTTTCTGTTCCTGAGTGCCATTGCAGGCTCAGTATCTAGGTTCTGGAATTTCTGACTGAAATGTATGAAAAATATTTTTTAAAAATTACATAATAGCAAGATAATTGAATTTTGTAACTGAACTTCGTATTTTTTCCCTATTCAAATAGAATTGTTTTCTTTACAGAGAAGCAAACACAATCTTCAGAGGCAACTCATTAGCAACTCGGTGTGTGGATGAGATGATGAAAATAGTGGGAAAGCACTACCTAAAGATTACTTTGAAATCTGTTATTGATGAGGTATGTTATCCTACCAAGGTTTTTTTCAGGGCATCCAGCCCTCTGGGGTATCCTGCCTTTTTGATAGGCATTCTTCTTAGAGCCCTGTGTATGGTGGGAATTCTAGAAGAAAAATAACTGAGTAATGAATGGTTTAGTGGGAGGAACTGCTTTTTGTTATTTACGTTCCAGATGCTTCAGAATAAACAGTCCATGACAGTTGTTCAGCCTCCACGTTTTAGAATTTGCCCACGTGATGCTTTATGTAACTGATCCACCAAAAAGGCACAAACAAAAGTGAAGATGATCATTGTGTGCTGCTATGGATAGTTAGAACCTATCTAGAGTTTTATTCCTAAATTTAGGCTAGAATCTGGTTTTAAATAGGTGCATTTCGGTACTTTCTGGCTGAAAAATCAAACTTCCATAGTTTTGTTTGTTTGTTTCAGATATGTGAGTCTCCTAAGCCCTGTGAAATAGATCCCATCAAATTAAGAGAAGGAGATAATGTAGAAAGTAACATGGTGAGTTTCCTAATTGATTTTTACTAATTTAAATTTTCTCAGAATATGAAATGAAAGCATTTTAAAAGCAGCTCTTTGTAATGGAAAGTGAGTAACTTGGAGCAGCAGTATAATTCTCTGATTTCAGAGTAAACCAAGAAAAAGCTGTATTTTCTTATCCCTGTTTATGAACACAGCAATAGAAATGCCCAGTGGAAAACAGAACAGGGAGGAGAAACTAAAGATTAGTCTTTCATACCAGTTTTTTGGGTGTTTTGATTACTGGTGTTCTGTACTCAGCATCTAGATGATGATACACCTAATCAGAACTGCTCTAACATTTTTCATTGAGGTTTTGGTTGCTGCCTGCCTGTTACCAGAGCATGATGATATTTAGGCAATAGTTGCTGCAACAAAGTTAGTATTAACTTGGTGTACATGGAAGTGCTCCTTCCATGCTGTCAAATTACAGAACAGGTATCGATATATAGCTGTATATTGCCAGACAGTGCTTCTATACCTTAATGTATGTGAATGTCTTACGTTATCTTTCAACACTAGTAATGCCATATAAATACTATTAGACTTTTAAAATATACACTGTACTAACATTCAGAATTGATTAGTCAGGCAGTGTTTGGGTTAAAAAAAAAAAAGGATTGTAGTGTTATGTTTGTGTTCAGGGGAAAAAAACCCATAGAAACATGGCTGTTCATAGTCTGAAAAAATGCCTTTTTTCATAATTGCAGGACAATCTACGCTATTACGTGGACAAAGTATTCCGTGAAATAGTGCAGTCAAGTATAAGTTGTCCTACCCTAATGTGTGATGTTTTTTATTCTTTGAGGCATCTGGCTGCCAAAAGATTTCCAAGTAAGTGTTCTCTAAAAACTTTTGAACGTGGTGTTCAGAGTGAAACTTTATTTCTGCAGTTACTGTATGGGAATTGTTAAAGTTCTTCTTTCACCAAAGCTGTGCCCTGAACTTCTGACTTGGACAGTCAGGCATTTGTTTTTCTGTAAGTTACAGTGAGGCTTTGTGGTCAATCAGCAGAGATTTTCTATTTTCTGATACAAAATTGTAGCAGGTCAGAAACTGCAAGACAGCAGCAAATAAGAAGTCACCAACAAAAGTATAAGATAAGAAAAGCACAAGTAATTCAGGAAGTGATTTATTTGAAAGATACGTAATATTTATAGGAACTGTTCTGCTTATTGCTTCTAAGCAAGCAAGATGTGGACCTGAAAATAAATTCACTGTTTGCATCTTTACATGAACTGCCACTCTCTTAACTCTGACTAGCAGATCCATAGCTTCTCTGAAGTTAGCTTGACTGCTGCTAGAGCTGTATGGGTAGTTTTGAGGAGGGCGATAATAAAGAATATTTAATGAGTTTGTAAATATGACCGATATTAGAACAGCTTTATTCTTTCAGAATGGTTTTAATGTAGGAATAATGTGGTAGCTCTGAAATAGTCTTATACTTCAGTTAGTTAAAATCTGAAATGTCATATAATAAGCTGAAGATGAAGAATGTGCTTCCCATGATTCATGTTTGTTGCTGACACTGAAGCCATAAATGGCTCTGGTGTAGACAGTGCTTTTAGAACAGCTACCTGCCCAGATCAGGTTGAAGTGGTCATTAGTTAAAGCCTGATCCCACTGTACTTCCCAATATAAAAGTGTAAATATACACAGAATATTAAATGAGAAAATCCTCATTGACGTTATGAAAATTACATAACACCATGGTTTTATGAAGCAACTCAGAACTGGAGATAAACTTGTTAGTATGTTGACTGTTTGCCCTGCAGCATTAATGTGTCAGAGTTGATCAGTGAGCAGCTTTCCAGGTGACCACGTCCCCAGAGTTCAGAGCCTGCAGTGTCGTGTCTCTGGGCTCACAGCCATACCCAGTCAGCACTGGGGTGTCAGTGCTTGCAATCCTCTCATTGCTGCCAGTGGAGCTGCTGAGCCACTTGTGTGGGAACAGAACTTCTCCAAGAAATAAACCCACCGTTCTAAGCAGAACATTTATTACCATGATCACCTCTCTCATTTCATGCACTTCATTGATTTTTTTTCTCTTCTATTTTAAAATACGAATGTCTTCTCTGATGTTATCGTCTTAAGGATTTTTATGTTAACTGTCTTCATTATTTCCTGTTGAGTTTAGTGCATGTTACATTTCATGGTTTTTCTCTGCAGATGACCCTCATGTACAGTATTCTGCAGTGAGCAGCTTTGTGTTTCTTCGTTTCTTTGCTGTAGCCGTAGTCTCACCTCATACTTTTCATTTACGACCTCACCATCCAGTAAGTTTCGTGCAGCTTTGTTCTGTTTTGTTCAGTTCACACTATCGGGTCTGTGGCTGTGGGAAGGCAGGAGGAGTTCCTGTCCGTGGGTAGGAGTGGGAAAGGGGGACTGAATGTCTCTAGGTTGGGTTTCCAAAGGAAGTAAGATATTTGCAAGTCTTTAGGGAGCAGATTTTTCAGTCTTTCTGGGGTGTTCTGAAGTGATGTGGAAGAGCTATTGATACTAAAGGTGCTGTGCCTTTTTTTGGGTACGTGTTTCTTGGTTAAAATAGGAACATGGCAGAGGTACCTGTAAGGTACAGGCCTTTCCTGTTCTTCCTCGGTTCTTTCCACCAAGGAACTTAAATGTCCGGAAGTCACTTTTACATTTATTTCCACTTGTATCTTAAGCAGAGGTTGTAGATAATAATAATTGTTTGGCATATTTATTTTGGACTCCACTAGTTGCCATGGGTTGCCAAATTTTCCATTTTCAGTTGTCAAGTAATTACACATAGCAAAAAATTTTCAAAGACAGGAATATGGAGATTAAAAAATCTGTATTTTTCTTGTGAAGTACAGAATATGTATGAAATCTGTTCCTGAGGTTGTCTTTATTATCTACTTAACATGTGTTGTGCTTTCAAAGGAAAAAAATTATACTTGCTCAAATTCATTCCTTTGGTTATCCAGTTTGTTGAGTAAAAAAAATTACAGGATTTTAAGACTTGAAGGTTAAACATTTTAAAGGGAGCAGCAAGGCTGCATTTGGGGGCTGTGTTCATAATCCTGTACTAAAATGCAAGCAGTGAGGTGGCAAACAAATTAGGTAAAAGCCTTAGAGACAACATTTTAGATTCACTTTGTAGCATGAAAATTTGTACCATTTGGCCAGCAATAGTTTATTATGCCTATTGTTCAGAAGTTTGTTAGATATGTAGCAATGATTACAGGATTTGAGGTGTTTTATAGGTAAGAATATACTTCCAAGTACTAATATTAAATTCCAGTCAATAAAATATTAAGCACTGTGCAGTAGCTTATAAACTAGATAATATTTCATATGCATTTTTTTCTCTTGGGGCAAAGGAAGGGAATGAAGATGTGTTAGATTTACTACATTGTGTAATAATTTTTGTGGTGTTCTCATTTTTAAACCAATTTTACCTGGAATTGTGAAAAAAATGTGACTTCTGGATTTTGTTTCTTTGTTTTAGGATGCACAGACTTCTAGAACATTAACTCTTATATCAAAAGCCATCCAGACTTTGGGGAGTTGGGGAAGTTTGACCAAAAGCAAACTTGTAAGGCTACTAAAATTCTTTCTCATTTCATAGACACGATGAACATTCTGTGCAAGTTTATTTATATCAATATACCTTTTCTTTCAGTCAAGTTTCAAGGAGACGTTCATGTGTGAGTTTTTCAAAACATTTCAAGAAGAAAAATTTACTGAATCTGTTAAAAAGGTACCTTTCAACTATATGTTTTTTAATGCTTGGTGTGTTCGATCAGTCTTTATCATTAGAAGGTTGTGTTACTGTTCAGTTTTCTAATAGAGAGTAAAATAAAGTTTGTGGTCCATTTCAGACTTACAGCCCCCCCCAAAAACTAACACAGCAAAGTCAACACAGTCAAATACACAAACGTTATACATAGTGAACTGAGCTAATTTTGTTTAAAGGATATGGAATACTTATTTTGAAACAGGCTTTATTGGATCTGCTGTTTAGGAACTAAAGAAAACTTATGTGGCTTGTGGGCATCCCTTATTGCCTTGTTTCAATCTGTTTCATTTGTTGCGTGAAGTAATTGTTCTGGTCCAGGAGGAACTCTTATGTGCATATTTTCAATATAGCTTTTGTTTTCTTTGTTTCTATATACTATATATTCCCTGTATTTTTTCCTTAAGTTCCTAGATGATGTTTCTTCTACTGAAAGTAAAGAGCCCAGTGGTCTCAGCGAGCCAGTGCATCTAAAAGAAGGGTAAATATATCTTGAATCTGTATCAGGTATAACAGAATTGACTTCATTGTTTTGTCAGATTAAAGCTTATTAAAATGTTTTATTTACTGTAGAAATCACTATTTGTAATTTAATTATTTGTTAGTTTGCAGAATTAGTTTAAAAGTACAGCTGTAAACTTTCCTAACACATCTTTTAAATACTTTGGGGAACAAAGTCATTAGAAGCAGCTTAAAATCTATTAAAGACTGACTGCATTACTGTCATGGTTCAGCGCTCTGTGATGCTTTATTGAGAATTGTGAAAGTGTATTTTAAAATAATGTATTAATTTAGAATTATTCTACGTGCTATATGCCCAGCCAGCTAAATGTTCTACCTTTAAAGTAGGATTAAAAATTACCCTGCAATTGAAATACTTAACAGTAAGTGATAGAATGCTGTTATGAAAACTGAGGTGAAAGTCAATCTTCTAAGAAATGAACTGTCTTTTTCTTGGTGTTGATCAAGAGTAGCTGATTAATTAATTCAAACAACACACATGGAGAAAAAAAATTTGAATTTTTTTGAGAAGCAGATTTATAGGATGTAAAGATTGTTCTGTGAAACAGGCATCCAAATTTCAAACAAGCAAGAAATGTGTGTCTTACTAAGATACTGGATAGGAATGAAGGAGGAAATTGTGGTGGAACATTTAACTATAATGTTATAAATTGATGGCTGTTGCTCAACCTCAAAAAAATAGTCATTAGTGAGTACACTTGAAGTGCATGGAATGCAGCTGGTGTCTGCCCTTGGTACTGAGTCGTGGTCAGTGGCATTTAATTCGTGCTCAGTTTCTGAGCCAGACAAGGCCAAGGACAGTCATATGTAGAAGGTGGCAGGAAAGAGAGAATCTTGTAGTTGGATCCACCTTAACTCCTTTTTGTGAAAGTTTGGGATTCCGGATCTGAATAAGTAAGTATCCCCTCCAAATTTACTGCAGCAAACATGAGTCTGGATTGCATGTTCTTCCAACTCCTTTCCAGGAGTTTTTGGAACCCTGGACACGATCACCGCATTAGGAGGTATTCTTGAGGATCTGTTTTGAACTAGTAAATTAATTTTTATGTAAAATGAAGTAGATCTTTATGTTGCTGCATGATGAACCATAGTGTGCTGTCTCAATAAATGGTTCTGAAAGCTCTTCAGAGGACTAATGATTGCATTTTATTTGGTTGTGTCTTTACAGAGAAATGTACAAAAGAGCTCAGGGAAGGACTCGGATTGGTAAAAAGAATTTCAAGAAGCGGTGGTTCTGTCTAACGAGTAGAGAATTCACATACCACAAACAGCAAGGTAATTGTTTCTTTTGCAATTAATTTTATTTTTCAGTATTTTCTAAGTATTTGCATCTGATTTGTGCCTTTTAAAAAGGCATCATTTTTTTCTTTTCTTAAAATACCTATGATATATTTTAGTTACCTCTGCCTTGATTACTAAATGCTTCTTTCTGATTCATGTATTTTGTGTATTTTGGGAGCTTGAACTGCAATGTCAGTGTGCCTATTTATAAAACAGGTTTTAGAGATTGCTTCTCTCTTCTGTTTACAATGTTTTACAGATAAAGAACCAATTTTCACTATTCCAATCAAAAATATCCTTGCAGTGGAGAAACTTGATGAGAACTCCTTCAACAAGAAAAATGTGGGTCAAAAGATAGTTTATATGTAATTTTTAATGTGTTCCTTAAATAAACGATTAGAATCATCTTATAGAGTTAATGATACCCCATGCCAAATACTTCAGCAAAAAGTCTTTACTGTGGATCAGGAATAAAAAGCAGTATCTCCAGATACTCTGAGCATGGAACTTAATCTGGAAACTTAAAAGTCTGCATCAACTTTTGTGACTGATTTTGACTTCTGCACTCCATACCATGTTTCTGGAATGAGGGTTAAAACTACATGACCTTATAACAGAGCACTTTCAATTACATTAAGGTCTACTGGATACGTATGATTACCAAACTTGTATTGATTCCTTTCAATGAGATATCCCTTCAATTCCTTGATCAGCTCAGGCAGCTGTCTGCTCACAGCCTCATTCTGGTCCTGTAACACATCAGGCATTTCTGCTGTTGTTTCAGTGCAGAACTCTGAGGCAGTGATAAAAGTTGATAAAAGTAGAGCTGAGGCCAAGGAAGGCTAAAGGAGAGACTGCTGGGATAGGAAGCATGAAGGTCATGCTTCATGAAGTCTGGGCTCACACTTAAAGAAGCATAAATGAAGAGGACAGAAAATTCATCATATCCTGATTCTTTAGGAACTCTTGTTTGGATGAGCAAGTGATGTAGGCGGAACCCAGGGAGCTCTTTGGGTGGGGCTTTTCTCCCAAGTAGGTCTGTGCATTTGAAAGAGCTGGAGTGTCTGCCATTCTCCCTTGTCTCACTTTCTGTCTTAATTTGACTTTGTTGAATTGCCTGAGCTTTGAAATCTCTTTTGACATACTCAAAGTTGCTGAGTAACTGGATGTTTTCACTGAGCAGAATAATGTTGTATTTCTTCTACAGATGTTTCAAGTCCTTCATGGAGAAAAGCCACTCTATATCCAAGCAAACAACTGTGTTGAAGCGAGTGAGTGGATAGAGGCTCTTTGCCGGGTCACAAGGTGCAACCAGAAGAGGCTGAGCTTTTACCACCCCTCTGCTTTCCTCAATGGGAGCTGGCTGTGCTGCAAGGCCACCGCCGAGAGCACCATGGGCTGCGCTCGCTGCACCGCGTGAGTGGCTTCTCACAGCCGGGTGCACGGGCTTTGCAGGGAGGGATGAGTCACTGCACGGCTCGGAAACACCAAAGCAAGGCTTTCCCTCTCTGCTTCCACAAGTTCTGCTCCTAAAAACATGCCTTCGTGTAAGGCACGAAGTACTGAATTTCACTGTTACTTCATCAGCCACTGTATGAAATGAAGGCAACCAATTCAACATGTAAATCACAAATATCCAGTGGCTGATTCTGCAGAATAACAGATTTAATTCGGATGCCAGGCTGAATGCAGGAACAGGACACATGTAGATCTTCTATATGAAATAATCAAATACCTTGCTGCAGAGAGCTCAGATGGAAGTCTTTACTCCCTAATGACGTCGTTTTATACAGTCACTTTTCTTTTTTATTGAACTTCACGTGTTTTTAAACAGTGTGGTAAGAAAATCAGCTAAATAATCTTGGATGTAGATTCTGATAAATCATTTGGGGTTTGTAAGTATGTCAGAAAAGTGATTAACATCCTACAGTGCTTCAGTGCCACTCTGTAAGCTGCTGATTTCTGAAAACAAACAAAATGCTTCAATCTTCTTTAAAAATAAATTTATCCTTAACTGGATAGGTTGCATAAATTACAGAGTATGTTTTGTGAAGCTGTGTGTGAGTGATAAGTGTATTAAGAGGCTGTATATATTGAAAGATAATCAGTTTTTACTTGCTTTTGAGAAGGACTTTTATTGACTGCCTGTGTCTTTGTTCACCTTTTAGAGATGTTCCTGCTGATACACAAATTGAGATTGATGGAGACAGAGAGACAGAAAGAATTTACTCACTTTTCACTATCAACAGGTCTAAACTACAGAAGCTGGAAGGTACTCAAATGATAATTCAGAAGAATTATACTGATATTTTTCAGCTCAAATTCTTTAGGTTTATAGCATCGTTTTGATGTCTTAATGATTTACCTGAGAATAACAGAGAGGAAGAGATTGTAATCTTGTCTTCTCAGTGCACTGGTGTCTGATGTTCTTCAGTCATTTCTTTACAGTAGATATCAGCCATGCACATTGTTTAATTGAATTTCCATGTCTGTAAATACCTTTAATCATTTAAACACAGAGACCGCAACTATAGCAAGTTGCTTTTGTGTCTTTGCTGTCCCTTTCCTGACTCTGTGGTGAATTCTGTTGAACATGGTTGAGCTGCAAGAAAGCACTGGACCTCTGTTAATGTGAAGAGGAGTGAGCTGAAGGCTCAGGATGGTGAACACAACTAGCAGAGGATAAGTCACAGAACTGGGAATACGTGTAGTTGATACTGTCGCCTGCTTTTGTCTTGATCCATTTTATGTTTCAGCCAGAGAAACTTTACATTTCAGAGTTTTGCAATTACCATTTACATAAGAGTTAGATGTGTTTGTTAATTGTTGAAGTTCTAACTGGGATGGTTGTGGGTGTTTTATAGAGGCTTGTGGAAGCATAGCGGTCTATCAAGGTCCACGGAAAGAGCCAGATGACTATTCCAACTTCACAATTGAAGACTCGGTAGCAACTTTTCATACCCTTCAGCAGATAATAGATATAGTAGAAAAGCTGAATGAATCGCATGAAAAATACCAAAAGAAGAGATCATCTAGTGCTAAATATGGTAGTGAGTAAGTATCTTATGTAATTTTGACATGGATAAATGCGTATTTTGAGAGGGGAAAAAACCAACCACAGAACAAGGCCACGCTTGTTGAGGTAGAGATAATGAAGATAAAGGTAGAGTTAGATGACACGGACGTATAGAAGATAAGGTACGTCATTTTCACTAGTGCAGCTTTTTTTTTACCAGTTGTTTGAAGACACAGGTTCTTCTGGTGTGGGATTTGTCTGTGGTCCTGTTGAGATTCCTGTAAGTGGGTGCAATGGCTGTTGGTTCCTTGCAACTGAACATCTGCAGTGCACACAAAATTTATCCCTCACTGTATTCCTACCTTCTAATTTATTTATTTTTAAAATTTTGGATAAGAAATAATTGAAATATCAAGTTATATGGAACTGTAAAACTTAGACTGCAGAAATATATCTTTCAGGCAGTGTGCTTACTGTTCATATTTCACTTGCCCTGTTCAGTGGTAAACACTGTTTCTGGGGAAGTTAAGAAAAAACCAATCCTGTTCTTTGGAGTATGCTGTTGTTCCAGAGCACATTCTTTAATTTTCTTCAATCCTGACATGTCTGTGGAACACTACTAGCAAGTTGTCAGATTTCTCCTTTGCATCACTAAGGATTGATTCACCAGGAAAAACTCCAGTTTGGTTTGTTTAGGTTAGTGTTTGACCCAGGTTGTTTAGAAAAATTGTCTTTGGTTTAGAGGTCTCATGTGAAAGTAAATGAGGTTTTCACAAATCATGGAATTTCACAATTAATTAAATTAATTAGAATTTTTAAAAAATAAATGAAAATTGTATGATGGCAACTAGAAAGAAAATGTTAGCCTTAAAAATATTTACATACAATATTTATTTTTTTTTGCAGAGAAAATCCAATTGTTGGAAAAGTTTCCTAACCAAAACAAACTGGCACACTGGGATGAAAAACAAAACTGGAAATGTTCTGGAGTGTTTTGGGTTTTTGTTTCATTTTTGTTGGTTTGTTTTCTTTTTTTTAATTCATTATATGAATTTTGGCGAAGTATTTAAGAATGAACATAAATGCTACTTGTGTCGACAATCTATTTAATATTTAATAGAAAAATATTTTCTTGGAAATCTGGTCTTTAAGGTTTATTCTCATTTTACTGAAGAATTTGAAGTTCCAGGTTCTTGAAGTAACACGTGTGAATAAATCAAAATGTCCTTTTGCCATTGTTGTCTTATTGGAAAGAACTTTGTAAACAAATAAGCTTTGTAATGGAAGAAAATCCACCCTACTTTTGTTGGTTGGATTACATCTCTCAGTACATACACTGCAAACTTGCATGAGTTTACCGTGAGTGCCTGCCCTGCTGATACAGATCTTGAAATAGAAATCCCAAGATACCATGACATGGAAAAGATGAGAAGCTTCACATTCAATACATTTGACTTTTTTTCCTTGTGTTAGGTGTTGTCAGGACTTGATTTATCTACAGTTGAAGTTTTACAAAATGCGGTATGCTGCAGAAAATCTGGACAGCAGATACCAGTGTTAGTTATGTTAGGAAGTACTAAAGAAGAAATCAGGGAACTTGCATTGTACCTCTTGTTTACATTTGGGGTGAGTAATATATGGAGTCACATTAGACCACTATCTATTTTCTTTAGCATTTTTTAAGGTACGTATTTTTTCTTAATCTAAAAAGAAATGCAGGGTAGTAACATTCTTCCTAAATAGGTTTGCCTACAGATAGCAAAATTTAAATGTGAACAGATTGTGGTTAAGTACTGATCAATTAACATCATGCCATGTATGATTTTTTGTCTTGTTTTTTTTAAAAAGTAATAACTACGTCCAGCGTAACTTTTGACTACAAATCTAATAAATAATCTCTATTATAATCACTCAAAGCACTTTAGATATCTGGACTATCCCAGATTATTTTTAGATACTTTGTAGTATCTGCTTGTTACGATCAGTTGAATGATCAACATTGTTTTGTCTTTAAGCAATGCTTCAGTGAATATTTTTGTATCTTTAGTTATGTGGATTTGTATTTGCCACTTAACACCATTTTCAACTGGCATTCCTGACTTTAGTAGGTTAATTTTTGCTTACTTCATCTGAGAAGTTGGGTTTATGCTGAGAAAACATATATGTATATAACCAGGAAGAAGCAAAGGTATTACTGTGGCAACTTTGCTTCATCAGTATTAAATACAATGGTACTCCTTGGAATATTATTTTTAATAAAACTTACATGTGGTACTTTTGGTTTTGGAGTATTTTCTGTGGGGTCTTTTGCTGTTTTGCTGGGTGTTTTTTTAGTTTTTGGTTTCTTTTTTCCAATCATGATTTGGCCAAGTTAATTAGAAATGTACCTTAGAATGGAAATCCACAATGCTTGAAACAGTGAACTGTTTAAGTTACCATACATTTATTATACTGTTGTAGGAGGGCTTTCTGTAATAGAAGCAAGGTGGCAAGACAGGATTGAAATCTCTTTTGGCGTGAATGTAACCTGTTAGAATGACTATTTGGTTCAATACCGAACTATTTTAGAATATCCAGGATTCAGTACTACTGTCTGCAACATCACAATCATTCAATCACCTCAGCTGGTTTTGCCTGTTCCTTTTTTACACATCTGATGTGTTGAAGGGACTTTTATTTGCCAACAGTTAAAATTGGTGGAGAATGCAGTAATGCCAACAAATGTGTTTTGCCAAGGTAAAGATTAATTGCCATGAATTAAAAGTTGCCATTAAACAAAGTGGAATGTGGTTGAGTTTCAAAGTTAGGTTTTGTTGTTTATGGATTAACCCTGTGGCAAGTGGTCTGTTCCTTGGGGCCATTTCCTGTTGTTTTCCACATCATGTTTATGAAAAATTGAGTTTTATACTCTTGCAATGTTTTTTGTTCTTTTTTTTTTAATATGCACTTTTGTTTTTGCTTTGGTATTGGAATATCGAGAGAAAAAAACAAAGGCCATTGGATATTTGTGAACATTGATTTGATTTCTCATTTTGTAATATTTTAAAATGCAGTAGATGTTCTAGAATTTAATTAGGTACCAGTAGGATGATTAATAATAAAAGTTGCCTTCATTTTGATTAGTCTAGAAAGGTGATGTTACTCAGTAATTAGTTCTGTTAGGATTGTAAAAGTTTTAATTTTTATTATGATGTATTGAATTTATTTTTATTTAAATTTTATTTTCTTATCAAGACATTAAAATGTTTTGTAACATTGCTTGGGAATAACTCAGAAATAAATTAGAACAAACATGAGATACGCTGTGTGTTTGTGATTCCTGGCTGTTTAAAATGTTAGCATTTATCTGGAGACTGAAGGAATAGGGGGCTACATGCAGGACTTGGGTATAAAGAGAGAAACCTCACTGATTTAGGAGGAGGGGCGGAAATCTCACCAGATTAACATGAGAGGTCTTGCATGGCCATTTACAGTTTTGTTCCACTCCAGCATCAGTGGTTGGGGAGGGAAGTGCTGGTTCACCACTCAGTGTGACAGACATGCAGAGAGGTGTTAGTAGTTTGGCAGTTTTTAGAAGTTTGCAGTGCTCATGGGATGGAGGGTGAAGGATACCTTCTCCTGGGTCGTTAAGTGTGACGGAACTCCTTTTTTAATTGCTTACTGATTTGTCTTCCATTACCTGTCCTGTGTGCCAGCTACAGAATTTGTCAAAACTGTTAGAAATATATTGCATGTGGAAAAAATAGTGTTTACTTTTCTCAGTCTGCCTTTTTTTTTTTTTTTTAATGTTGTTTGGGCACTGTTTTGCCACCTGCTCTCCCCTCCTATTCTTAAGGCATTTTTATAAGGTCATTTTGTATAAGCACATTTTAACGTCTTGAGGTGTTTTGTTTCCTTGTACAGAGAACTGACCTGTTGTTCTTTCTTGCTGGTATGGAAGCTTCTGTTAGGAGTTACAGTACAACCTTCCAGCCATTTTGCAATTAATTTGGATTAATCTGAGGTAAGGTGTATTAAGGCCCAGTATGAGTGGTCACTACATTCATATAGCAGAGATTAGAAAGCAGAGAAATTTAAGTGTCAACTTGGAAGTACAGGAGGAATTTTTTTCTGTGAAAGTTAAAAGAAGCATTGTAAAGATTCTGTGATGATCATAGCAGAGTTATCTTTTCACTGCTGGTATGCTCCCTTTTCCCATTCTATTAGCCCGAGTTTTCTCTGAAGTGTGACATGAAGAGGACATTCCGTTGAAGACCTGTAGATGTGCCACTTAGGGACATGGTTTAGTGGGCAACTTGGCAGTGTTGGGTTACCGGTTGGGCTTCGTGATCTTAAAGCTCTCTTCCAGTCGTAAATTATCCTATGATTCTATAAATAATATATGAGAAATGCTTTACAAGACATTATTTTTAATTCTGATCATCTGTGTGTATTTTAAACTACAAAGTGTGCAACATTTATTCATGTGATAAGGACAGATTCAGTATTGTTTTTAACAGAGCATCCATATGAAATCAATACTAGGCAAATAAGCCCCCAGTAATAACCAACTTCCAGTAGAATGGACAATTTACTTAAGGTTCTTATAAATTTAATAGCTGAATTTTACTCCAGAGTAGAACAATTAGCAAACAAAAGCACAGTGTAGAATTTCATGAAACATTTGGGAGTCTTTATGCCATTGGCTTTAAATCTCTGCTGCAGAAGGAAAGATGGATGAGCCTGGATGTTGGATGAAGAAAGGAATGGTTCCAAGGGCTTAGACTTCATTAAAGCAGCTCAGCAAAGTCAGGATCTATTTAGTTTCTTGTGACACAGGGTTTTCCCATGAAAGCGGAGGCCATTATGGTTTTATTTTTAATAATTTCTTATGTATTACGTGTCATGAATGTTCCTGCATTTCACTTAATGAGTAAAGCACAGTGCATTTAGGAATTTGAATTACTGATACTTCTGTCTTTGAGTTCATTCCTGGACTTCTGTGAAGTTCCTGCCATGTCCCATGCATATATGGAAACAGGGAGAATGGTGGGGATGTGCTTTTTTGGCTCCACTTGCTAGTCTGGGTAGCAATATATTTCTGTGATGTCTTCAGTCCCCCTTCCAGCAAAATCCTCCCAGTGTAGAAGGATGCGGTTTATTCCACAAATGCAGGATGTTTCCCTAATTCCTGTTGTGGTTTCTTCTGTATTTCTGCATGCCCGCTTCGTACTTCTGTTTTACAGAGATTGTACGTTCCAACATTGAGTCCTGTTTTCTATTTTGGCACTTGCATCTGGCAGCTGCACTAAAACCTTAAGAAGGACTCCAGGTAGGTTTGTCCCAAGTGAGAGTGTGCTGCTAAGTTGTTTCCTGTGCTCTCCTCTATTGCAGCCCAAGTTTCAGCTCTAACCATTACAGTAGTTTGTAGTGCTGGCCATTAATAGTCCTGTGTAGCATATTCCTGTTGGTAACATGACACAGAGAGACACAGATCATCTGGAATTTAACAAATAGTTTTGGCAGAGAACTAATTTTCAAATGTTTTGGAGTAAACAAACTGGAAAAAGAAAAAAAAAAAACAAAAAAAACCTCAAAAAGTTGTAACAGGGAGGAATTAAAAAAACAAATTTGTGAATGGAGATGTCTGGAAATAAAGATTCATGAAAATCTGTGAACGGCATTGTACATGCTTTCAAACCACTGTGCAATAATTCAGCCTTTACAAAGGTGTATAGAGAATAAAAATGTTCACAAGATGAAGATGCATCTGTATATTCATTTGAAATGGAGTATGAAAATAACAGTTAACTGCAGTTACCTAAGTTGAGTGTCAAACACTTGGAGCTTTGACCGAGTATTTTTTGACATGCAGACAATCAGAATCAGTCCTTAATGGATTACACTGCATTCTTCCTGTGAAATTATTACAGTAAATTAATTGATTATAAATGGTGTAATAGAAAACTATTTCAAATTTGAAAACCTACTGTTACCAATGTCTCCATTCACAGCTGACAAACAATTTGGAGTTTTTCCCATTCTACAGCACACAACTGGCTGAGCAGCTTTAAATCTTGCTGAGCAATCACTTGATGGGCTGAAAAGAACTTGATTCAAGTTCTCATATTTAGACACTCAATTTGGAATGTTTTCAGTAATGTGTGAATGAGATGAGGAAATGCCTAGTCTGAAATAATGTTTTTTTATTTACAGTTGGTGACTACATAGAGAAAACTTGACTGAAAGAGCTGCCATGGTTTGTGCCACTCTCCCACTGCAACCTCCTTAATGTCCTGGGTGGCTGTAGGGAACAAATGAATTCTAGACTGACAGAATTATTCCTCCAAAACTGCTTGAGATTTTTTGTACACTTCTTTAGGTGATGAGATAGCCAAGAAAATAATCATTAGTTGGGGAACTATTATTTCTATAAAGCAGTATAGCAGAGTTAAAGGTGCCTGTGTCATATCTGCTCTACTGTCACTGCTAATCTAAGTGTGGTTTATAGGTGAACTTGCAAAGTGCACAGCACATTTGTGACATTTTGACAGCACCCAAACATAATCTGTGTCAGTTTGCTCTTAAAGCTGAAGAAGAGAATTGCATTAGTTTCCATCTAATCCCTGCTAAGAAAATTAGAGATGACAAGGAAAAGTATGTAAATAAAAAAAAAAAAACAAACAAAGAAAAACCAAAATTCACTCTTTTCTTTTTTAAGAGACAGTTGACATTTACATAGCAGAAATCTAACAAAAATTTCAGATTTTTTTTTTTAACTTTAGGATTGCATACATTCAAATTGTAAACATCTATGCAAAAGATATTAAAATACAACTTATTATCAAAGGAAAATGATAGGTTTTCTTTTCAAATTTTGCAAAAAGCAGTTTAACAGTTTTCTGGATTACACTTAGTCCCAGTAATTCAAATTCAGGAGTGCCACAATGGTTTTAAAAACCAGACACAAAAGAATGATGAGTTAAAGTAACAGAGTTAGCAAAGGGAGTTGAACAGTGGGGATTGGGAGACGTGTGAATCAGCCAAGGTAAGAGCAAAAGACTTTATTCACATGTTGTTTGATAGTGTTCAAGGAAATGATATGTTCTTCTGAATTGGTAGTCGATTAATGTAGAAACGTAAAATCTTTAAGATCAATATAATTTTTTATTTTTTACTTTATTACTGAAGGCCTGATTTTTGTGGCCAAGGAGAACAAAACACAAGCCACTGCCAAGGTTTGTGGCTTACTCTGTTAACAGTCTTAGGAACTGTGTTAGAGTTCCAGGAAGATTTGGTCACCTCCCCTTAGTCAAGGCAGTCCAGCTCACTGAGGTGAAGCTGTAATTAACTTACACTACAACTGCTCATTATACTCTCTGTATGCAGAGAACATCCTTCATGAACAATGTCCATTTAGCATCTACCAGGTGTCCTGTTGAAACAGAAAAAATTGCTTTAAAGCCATATAAGTGCACTCAGTCTTGCAGAAAGTCTTCCTTGGCTTGAAAACATTGATTACATATGAAATGGATTTATTTCTATTCACACTTTGTATTCCTCTGCAGCACCTGCAAAGCTGGATGAATGCACCATGTATTCCTTTTCTATGCCAGCAATAATTTATTGTGAGATCGATACGTTCTCAGCCACTTGGACTCAGCCACACCAGGCAAGCAGAAAGTTAGTTTACATTTAGAGCATCAATCCAGTGTGAGTTTTAACACTGATCATATTCAGCATCACTGAAGGTAGGAACAGTTACAATTTCAAGTACTAAGAGTTCTACAAATAAAGATTCTCTATCTCCTCAATGTAAAGAAAACCAGGGCTTGAATAGAGAGCGTGACATTCATGTTACCCAAAATTGCTTTTTCTCAAATGAATTTTAAAATTCACCTTAGTTTTGCACATATTCCTTGTTGCCGTCTAAGAGCAGATAAATCATATGTATTTCCATTACAAGCAGAACTGCATATTTGGATGGAAATATATTTTGAATGGTAACAGGTGATTAAGAAATGCAACTTGTCTCTGCCCTTCCTTCCCTTTAAAAGACCTCATTTTTTACCCTGTACCTTATTTATACCCTATTTTTGCACACCGTTATTCCTGTGCTTTTTTAATCATACATAACCCAGCTGTGGCAATTGGCAGCAGTTATTGTTGAAGGTAACTTGGCAAACCCAACAACTTATTGTTTTGAAAGCTGAACTTGGCAGCATTTCTGCTGAGCACAGATACTGGTGGGGAAGGGGGGGAAGGATTTAAGTAGTAGTGAGAGTAACACTTTATAAAATCAGTAAGCAGCAATTCAGCCTAGGTTTTTAAAGCTTAGCACCACAGTCTGATGTAGATCCAGGACTGCAGTGGTATTCGTTGCAGAACAGTGAAGACAAGCACTGCTTGGTATGACTTTTCTAATAGTGGGTTAATGAAGAGAGAGAGAATCAACTGAGTTTTCTGCTGGGCAAGCAGGACCCGATTCACATTTCATCTCTTGCCTCAGCCAACAATGTGTGACTGGAGTATTTTGGCTTTGCAAACTGATGATCAGAGGTTCGGCCCAACCACAGAAACCAAAACCAGTGGACATACTGAGATTTCTGCAGTGTGTCCAGAGACCTGATAAATTACAATGAACTGAACAGAGACTGAAGGGTGAGGGGAGTGTGTGTGTGTGTGTCTGTGTGTGCACACAAGGGTCAGATGCAGTGCTACAGGGGACTGTTGCCTTAAGCTCTTTGCTCCGCGGATAAGCTGAGGTGAACCTTTGTGGTGCATGTACCTCTGTAATGGCCTGTTCTGATCCCTCCTGTTGGAGGGCTGTGATGGGGTGGGTGGTGTGTCCATGTTTTTGGGTCTATCTCCATGGAAGTGTCCTAGACATCTTACAGAAGTAAGTGCTGCCTATGTTTGCAAAGCTGCCAAGAAAGTCATTTGCTGGGCATGGTCAGATGCTCTGAATGGAGTTCATTTGGTTGGCAGTGTAATAGAACTTCTGTGTCGATGAAATGCTCTAAGTCTGGAGAAAAGGAAGAGAAAGGTGAACTCTAGCTCTTACAACTTCATTAATTTGTTTGTTCTAACTCCAAGTAGAGCATTGTATCTTTAATTTGTACATAAAATCAACATTATTTAACAAACTTAAAGTAGGATTAAAGAGAGCACTATATCGGAAAAGTCAATTTTGTATCTATTTTTTGGGTAAAGATTAGTAAATAAATGTTTCTAGTATCTTTTAAACTAATGGTGTATATTGTTGAGCTTTTTGCACATTTTGAAGCTCTGCTTTTAAAGATGTATTTAGTTGTATATGTAAATATTTTATTTTTGAATGCAACCGGCCACTTTAAAATTCCCTTTTAGCTTTTTAGCTCTCTGGTGCTTCACAACTCATGTATTTTCTCCCGATTCCTTTTGTCCCGTCACAAGTTCAATCCGGTAAGTGGGGAAGTTCAGACTGTCCTACTCCGCCATTCCAAAGCAGCTGTTTAATGGCCCGTTTTCCATGAAGGATCGCTGCGGTGTCACCGGGGACAGCGGACCTTGAGAGGAATCCAAGAGAGAATCCCAGAATGGACTGGGCTGGAAAAGCCCCGAGACCATCGAGCCCAAGCCCGGCCCCACCCGGACGGCGGCACCGAGAGCCGGGGCGGGTTGTCCTCGGGCCCCGCAGGGAGGTGCCTCCCTCGCCTCCCGGGCAGCGCCTTCCCGGTTTGTCCGCGCTCCCCGCGGTGGGACGAGCCGACCCCGGTTCGCGGTCCCCGTTCCCGGCTCCGGAGGGTGGCGCTGCCGCGCCGCCGCCGCCGCCGCGTCCCCGCCCCTGCGCCATGGCCGATGTGGAGGACGGCGACGAGCCGGGCGCCCCCCACTCGCTGCCGGGCTCCGCGGGCCCCAGGGCGGGCGGCCCCGACAAGATGTTCTCGCTGAAGAAGTGGAACGCCGTGGCCATGTGGAGCTGGGACGTGGAGTGCGACACCTGCGCCATCTGCCGCGTCCAGGTCATGGGTAAGCGGCGNCGCAGCGCTGTGCGGGCGCCGGGCCCGGGCCCAGCCCCGGCCGGGCCGCCGTGAGGGCCGCGCGCTGTGACCGCCCACACCGAGCCCGCTGCGGGGGCCGGGCTGCTGCTCCCGCTGGTTGTCGCGTCTGCGGTGAGGTCTTTTTAAATAAGCAGTCACGGATGTAGATATAAATTCATCTTTCCGCTCTGCTGATCCAGAGTGTCTAACACGACTCCACAGGCCTCAAATTACCGCTGCGGTTTGACACACGTGAACGTGCTGGGAAATCTGTTGTACAGTAAGGGGTTAAGTCACCTGCTTTTGAAATCCAGAGGCTCTCCGAAAGCAGCCTCATATTTGACAGACATTGGTGGTTTTTTCTGACATCTTTTGCAAATGCGATGTTTATCTTGGTTCTTCGAAAATTGTTTGAATTTTTCCTGTGCTGTTTTTGTAAATCCAGTTTTCATTGTTGTGCTGAGTCATCCCAGACACAACTGTCCTCCCAGTCTGGCAGGACAAATGACCCAAGATTGCCTCCAGAGCATCTGCTTTTGTAGTCCAGGAACCGTGACAGTGCAAATCCAGTCAGGATTTGATTTAACAGAAGTGAGACAAAGTGTGCAATGCTGTCATTTCTCGTATTTGTCTTTACTGAGAACTTCCTGTGGAACAGAAGAGGCAAAAGGGTGTATTACAGAAGAAAAGATGCAGCACAGACTGAATAGGTGGGAGATTCACCTTCTACCATAAGCTTGTTAGATTATTTGCTTTTATATGGTGAACAGAGAGCATCCTGGAAAAATGAAATTGGCTTCATTTGCCATGTAAGCCATAATTTTAGAAATTTATTTATTCCCATTATAGCTAACCTGTTACAGGACGCTATAAAAAAAGTCTTAGATGAGCAAAATCTTTCCTAGAGCTATTATAAAAGCTTTTTTTTAAAAAGGTAATATTTTTTCTTAACTGGACCAAGGGAGTACTTTTAATCAGAAACTAGCAGAAAAATGTGGAAACCATTTTTTGAGAACATTGTTAGAATGTGAAACTTGATCATTACTGACTTCAGTTTAGCAATTTGGCGTTGACCCTGCCAGACCCGGTCTGGCTCCTGGAGAGCCACTGCGTCTGCAGTAACCTGGGCCTGGAGGCAGTGCCAGGCTGAGACTGCCACTTGTTGAAAGTGAGTGTGTTTGGCGAGGGAAGGAGGTGTTCGCTGGCCCGGTTTTCTACTGATTTAGCTCCTTGAACCAGTGTGGTCTTAGAAGTGCACAAGGGAAAGAAGCAAAAATGCAGGTGTTAACTGGAGAGGGCAGGACTGCAGCAGTACTGACTTAGCCTTCCTTACCCTTTTAGACTGGCACCCCTGGGGTTGTGATGTAGGAGTGGGGACAGCTTACTTTGGTATGGTGGGAGTGATTTCTGTCCTCAGCTCTCTGTGCTGCTTCTGTCTGAAGCTGCAAATCCAGGGCTAGGTAGGACAGCTGCTTTTACTGTGGCTCCCAGTGTGCCACGGCTTCCTGCCCTGACCCCAGTTCAGTGTGCTCCCATTGACCATGATACGAGCTGAAGCAGTATGGTTGAATCTTCCCTGCACCTTGGCCCTTAACTGCTATGGAAACACAAATTATAGCAACAGATAACAGGAAACTGTTTACTGTTTTATCTCAGTGAGGAAAGGGCAACTGTTTCAGAGTTCTGTCTTCTTAGTTCTCAGGTACCTGAGAAAAGGAGGAATGTCTGGGCAGAGGAATCCAAAACAGAAGTACTGACCCTATCTAGCAGAGAGAGCAAAAATACTCAAATCTAAATTCCTGTAGCATGTTATGTTTCTGTCTTCTAGGAGAATATGATCCAACTAGTGATAAGTAGGCCAGATCCAACCTGTGAGACAGTTGTTTAAACTAGTTCTTTTTCTTTGGAGGAGGTGAATATGTGTTTGCTCCCCTAACTTTTGGAACACTTTCTGTTGAGCGTGGTATGTGCAGTGGCACATACCCATGTGCCCATGTCAGGGCAAAGCAGAAACGTAGGCATTTTTCCACTGTGTGAGTGTGGCACAGTGGGAAGCCTGGAAGTTGTCACATCTGTGGCTTATTGAGTCTTGGACCTGCCGTCCAGTCCTGTAGCCACAGACCAGAGTGCATAAAGATGATAAATATTTTTAATTAAATATTGTTCCATGTTTATCTATTAATTTATATTATCAAATCTACTGCTATATTTGCATGTGTGTGTGACTCTTGTGAAAATTACATGCAGGTACTTGTTACAGAAAACTACTGTAAAAAGTAATAGGAGGTGGGAGTGGTGGTGAGAGATGTATAGCCTAAAAAATCAAAATTGTGAATGATTTCCTTAAAAGGAGATGCTGACATCTGAAAAACAAAGCCCTGTAATTAAGGTTTGGCTTTGTGTTTGCTCCAGTCTTAATATGCCTGAGTGCCTTGGCACAAATCTGCTGGTTGTTATATCTACAAAATGGAGAAGGCTTTTTTTCAGCAAAAGTTACGAAAATACCAAAGCAATGGAAAATAAACAAAACTTGTTGGACAGTTTATAGTTCTTCTTATCTCTTTGAGATATTTATTTCATTGTTATTTGCACAGTTTTAGAATTTAGGGGGGACTATTTAATGTTAAAGGGCTGAACTAGACATCAAAACTTACGATTTTTACCTCAATACATTTGTTTTAGAGTTTATATTTTCCTCTGACAAACCTATTCTTAAGATGGAATCCTGAGAATCAAATTGAGTCTTGTTCTTGTTTACTTTTAGATGCCTGTCTTAGATGTCAAGCTGAAAACAAACAAGAAGATTGTGTTGGTATGTAGTGATTTCATTCGCTTGTTTTTCAATTGAAGCTTCTCTCAGTATGGTGCATTTTAAAGTTTGAAGGGAATACTGATTTTATTAATGCTCAGAAGTAAACTGGTGTTTTGTTCTACATTGTGTCATCATTTTACATTAGTAAGGCTTTGTGCTTTATTTTTGAGCACTAAAAAAATTAGTTTTCGTGTCGGTTGTGCTGTAAATCAAAACAGCTTCAAATTTGCTATCTACAGATACACAACTGAGAGTTTTAAGTTCATTTCACTGTGAGCATATTTGAGGAGATCATAATGTACATTTTTGAAGTGAATAGGAAAAAAATACTTTTTCTTCTGTGACACATGCCAGAAGACAGTGGTAATACCAGTAAAAATCCCGTGTTCCGAAATAAATGTATGTCCAGATTAGAAAGTGGTATTTTTCTCACTCTTAATTCAGACATAATGGAGGCATGGCTTGTTTGTTCACTTTTCATTTTAAAAAGTGGAGTTTGCTGTAATTCTGTTTAAGCATAAACATACTTCAGTACCAATGTTTGCAAAAGAAAATCTTAACTGTGACATGTTTGATTTGGAAGCATCTAAAACTGAGTTTGCTTTAAACCTTTAAGACAGCTTTTAAGCCAGTGGCAAATATTTCCATGCTGCGGTGCTTTGTGTTTTTGAAGTATATTGTCTCAAACTTAATCCACTGGGGTTTTTTGATGATTGTTCTAACAAGAATAGGATTTTCCTGTTGTGACATCTTAATTGGTTGCTAAGTGTCCTCTTTAAAACAGAGTGGAAAAAGCATGATTTACAGCACTCATTTGATTGATAACCTTGTATTCTTGTGAGGAAAATGTGAGCTAATAGGGGAAAAAAGTAAAGTAACTAATACTATTCATGAGTAAATGGATAACATGTAACACTTTTTCTTGTGCTGAAACAGTTGTGGCCTGTGAGTAAGTTCTGGTCTAAGGTCCCATTTTAAGGCTATATATGTCACATGCGCCTCCTTGATATACATCTCAGTTCAACAGGTGATATTCTCCTCTGTGATAGTGAGCCAGTAGTGCATTGACTTTATTTTGCTACTGGGGAAGATAAGGGGAAGAACTTAGATAGTTGCACTTATTTCCTGGACAGAACTGATAAATGTGTTCATACATTCATAAAACTGTGTCTTTCTTGTGAGAATATATGCATTTCTTTTTCATAATTTGAAATAAGTAAAAGGAGTGATGGCAGAGAAGTGACTATCATCAGGATGCTCGTGATAATCCCATCTCAGTGGATAAATCAGTGATGACCTGTTTTATCTCTAAAGCTTCCAATGGTTATAAATATTTGAGAATGATTGTTTGGACCTTGCTGTAGGTATTGATGGAACAGCTGAGTGTGACTGGAACATGTTCTTTCTTCTCTTTCAGTGGTTTGGGGAGAATGCAATCATTCCTTCCACAACTGCTGCATGTCCTTGTGGGTGAAACAGAATAATCGCTGTCCCCTCTGCCAGCAGGACTGGGTAGTCCAGAGAATAGGCAAATAAAAACTGGAAGTTTTTTTGTCTGTTGAACTTGTTGAAATAGTGTATGTCTTATGCTATGTGCTCAGAGCAAAAGAACGGAACATGTCAATCACAGCACGACTTGTTTAGTTTCTCTGCTGCAGGAGGAGTGTGGGTTTGTTTTGTGCTCGTTGCTGTAGGAGGAGGCAATGATCAGTCTGCCTGCAGATGTTCCACAGCTGAAACAAGACACTACCTGACAAATGTACCTGTTACAATTAAAGTGTTACATTTATCAGAGCACAGAAGTGTGGTAGTGCAGATTATACCCTGAATACTGTTCACTTAATGTTTTCCCATAGCTAAATTAATTAATTGAAAGGGTGACCTTTCCTGTAAGTCTGATACACTGCATATTTTACTGTCAAGATGAAACGTTTTCTAAATAATCTTGTATACAAAAACAGAGTTGGTGTGTTTCTTAGGAACTATTCTGTTTTTCAATCTAAAATGAAGAGGGTGTAAAGCATTCACTATGTGCTTTTTCCATCACACTGTATTAAACATTTCTAATTTAGGTTTTCTTTATGACTTTTGTTGTGTCTGTAAATCTGCTGCTCTGTTATATTCTGTACGTGATTTCTACAGCCATAATATTAAAATTTATCTACATTAATAATTGTTTTTATGTGTATTTCTGTTAATGAATGTGAAGACACGTATTTTTAATCAAGGGATTTTTGGTACAAAGACATGTTTGATACCAGTTAATTAGAGGTGTAGACAATCCTGCTGGTTAGCTGATTAATATAGGAAGCAAACAAAATGGATAATTTAAATATCCCAAGGAAAGCAGGCACTAACTAAATCTAGAGGGGGAAAATTTAGTTGTGATTTCCTGAAAATTCAGTTAATAGCAATTTCTTTATTATCTCTTTCCTGACTACAGTGGTTTGGAAGCATTGCATCATTTTTGTGGCAATCCTCAATATTTCATCATTTTATATGAATTGTGATTATTTTCTTACAGATATTTAAGTCCTTGCCTCTGATTTTGTGTTTTTCCTAACTATTCAACGTAATAACTATTAATCTCAAGCTCTGCTGTGGGGTTTTTTTAATATGTATAGTGGAGAGGTAGAATTATTGCTTTAAGTCTGTAACAAATTCAGGCTTAATAAAATGGTTAATAAACACAGGTGAAAGTGAAGCAACATTATATGCGTTGTTTAACTTCAAAATTATCATCTTAAATGTTTAATGTGTTTCTCAGCAGATGTACTTCTCTCTAGTTCTGTTTAAGTACATTTAAAGAGGTTTATCTTCACTCTATAACATCGTTCCAATGGCAATCTTTGTGTCATCAGACATTCATGCAGAGTTTACTGTGGTTTTATTACTTGTAACCTTGTTTTTAAGGTGTTTGAATTTTTTTAAATACAGCTTTTGTCTCATTACACACTGCGATCAAAAAAATCCTCTGTGTCACACTGGTTGTTATCCCAGATGATGTGTGGCTTTTAACAGTGCAGTGAAGTGCTTATAGCATTTGCATTGTTGAGGACTATTTCTGTTTATGTAAAAGTATTCCCAAAATTCTTGCAAAATAAATCTGACTGGATGTGGAAATAAATTTTAGCTGTCATAGTTAAATTGTATCTTACCTACTTTCTATTTTCTCTGCACAACTTTGGTCCCAGGCTCCATCCTGTAACCTCTGTTAATGCCACCTGGTCCCATCAGAGGACTTATTTCTTTATTTTTCTGTGGTTTACAGGTAAATATGGGAAGTACCAAACCCTGCTTTTGGTTCACATCAAGTGCATGGCAAGAGTAGCTGAGAATGGAAGTTGTAGAAGAGTTTTTCCAAAGTGCCAGCTCAAAGGGGTCTTGACACAAATGAGGTATTAGGAATGTTAATGCTGAAATGAAAGCAGCTCATACCTGTATGTATCTATTTGTGTATTATAAGCATCTTGTTGACCAGTAATTGAGATTTCTCTAGAACATAAGGTAATGAATTTTAAGTCCTGCATATTTTCTCTGTGATTTAGAGATTAGCTTAAGTCCCACTCTTCCTATAAGGTTTGCACCAGACAAGTTTTTTTTCCAAATCATACCCTGATATTCCATTAGCATAGTTCTTAATAAGTCCCCATTTTCAGTTCTGTAATTGTTCACCTCTTGTGTATGCAGAATAAATTGGTTTTACTTCTCACATAAACGTACTGTTTTATGAGTAGGTAACACTACCTTGAACAGCAATTATCAGCTAATAGATTAGTGCTGAGCTACTTTTTTTTCCCCATGTTTGATAAATGCTGGGCAGATTTGGACAAGTCAGCAAGCAAATCTAGTTAGAACTTTCTCTCAAAAGTGACTGGAGCAATGAATATGCATTGGTATGTATTGAATATGTACGATCATATTGTTTGATTTTAATTTCATGAAATTATGTTCTTTTTGGGAAAGTTTACATTCCACAGAAATCAGAAAACATTCTGCTTAACAGAGTAGAATGTTTTTTGGAGCTGTAAATGTGTTTGTCCTATGCAGGTTCCATAAACATTAGGTATTCTCTTGATTTGCTGACACATGAGTGTATCAGTAGCTGCAGTAAGCTGGAGTTCAGCCTTAGGGCCCCAACTACCAGCCATTCATACTGTGCTCTTTGAACTGTGGTGGCCTTCTGGCTAAATGTAAAGACCATGCTGAATTTCAGGATCTGAAATTGAAGCTTTGTTGCCTCCTTTCTTTCCTCTCTACCCAGGATATTAGAGGAATGTGTTGCTGTAGGCACCAGTTTCAGGACAGCCCCAGGAGAACCCCTCATTTCTTCCTCTGGCTATTTTAGGCCTTGCCTATGCTGCACTTTTCAGCCCTTTATGTAACTTTCTCTTGGCCCTGCCTGCTCTTACCTGGCACAGCTGGCTGGGCTTTCAAATACTCTGCCTCAGAGTACCCCCGTTATCGTGCATACCCAGCAGTTTGCAATGGATGGCCCTCTCAGGCACACCTGGAAAACACAGCCCTGAGGTAATTGGGTAGAGTGTAAGCATGAGGTTTATGTCAAATGGATTCAACGAAGACAGGATTAAGCTTGTATAAACAAAACACTGCGTGGTTGGAAAGTGGCAAAAAGCAGCCAAGAAGGGCTTAGCACTTACTGTAGGGAGTCTGAAAGGTGCCTGTTATTACTCTTGATGTTTAGTTTTTGTGATTCAACTCTTCAACTTGCTCAGAGATTGGGGGGGCAGGGAGAAAAGGGGAACCTGACCTTGACCTCAAGAGTACAGCTTGACCCCAGTGCTACTGGAGAGGAATCATGAAACTACTTCTCTTGTTCACGTAATACCTTCCTTATATTTAAAGAAAGTTTTAACAGCCAAATCACTTGACTCCACAGCAGAAAGGGGGCTTAACCTATTGAGTGCCACACATAACTTTTATTCTTTTGAGGGGAAAAAAAGTGCCTGCTGGTAGGCAGCCAATAAGTGAAGTCAGGTGGAATTTGCCTTCACTTGATTATAATCAGCTTTGTCCCTTTGTTGATGTCACCTCAGCTATATGCTGTTGCCACCTCCTCATCCCATCACTTTCTGTCATAAAGCTCAGCAGGGAAAATAAACTGAGGCCAAAAGATGGAAGTGTCTTTGCAAGATTTGGCTGGTCATGTGAAGTGTTATTCCTTTTTCTGTGGGTAGGAGATGAAGTCAGAAGTGTATGTGGTTTTGTATATAGGGATGACTATTTTTAGACCAGCAGCAGTTCTTAGCCTGCATGTAATCTGCTCAGACAGCCACGCCAGGCATCCAGGTTGGCATGAGCTGTCTGTGGGCTCATCGTTGATGTTGAGTATTGCCTGAGTTTTGGATGTGTGGATGCTCAAAGCACTGAATTGTGTGGTAGAAAAAGCTCAGTGTCTCATGTTCATCTGTGTCGCCTTCTGTTTCAGGCATGGCAGATTTGTGATAGAAGCTTTTTATAAAACCAGACCCTGGCATGTGTAACTGTGGGTGTGTTGGTGTTCTGTGTCGAGCCAGGGAGATCCAGGGCTGTCCTACTGACTGTGGCCAAAGTGCCCCTGAGTTGGAGAGAGCATGGATTGCAGACGGAAACCTCTGCATGTTCCCAGCAGCCAGGGACAGTGCAAGCAGGGGAATCTCAGTACATTTAAAGGCTGTCAGGGCCCATTCTGAAAAACCCCAGCTGAACTGCGTGCATTTGCTGCTGCCAGTGGGAAGGTTTGCCCAGGATGTCATGCCTCAGCTATACATAGCAAACTCAAAGCTTCTTACAGAGAAACCTCTTACCAGTCACTTTCCACGAATGGTGCATATATCTAAAGGTACTTAGTGAAAATCCTTGAGAGGTATTTAATGCAAAAGCACTTGGTCTTTCTGGTGTTTTCCAGAAGACCTCACACACCACTAGCAGAGAGAAGTGCAGGGCAGCTACAGCACAGCACTTGGGCCAGTTACTCATTTTGTCTGAAACCAGGCTCTGCCACCCCAAGAGCGTGCCAAGATGTGTGACCTCGGGGGGCTTGACAACCTGATTGCCAACACGGCCTACCTCCAAGCAAGGAAGAGTGGAGAAGCAGATGCCAAGGAGATGCAAAAGAGACGTAAGAGCCTTTCGCTGCCCAGAATTGAGCAATGCAAAGAGCATAGAGGGTCTATTACTGCTGATTATGACAGCATCTGTGAGCAGCAGCCCATTGGCAAGAAATTCTTCAGAAACTTCTTAGAGACAGTGCCAGAATATTTGGTAGCTAGGGACTTCCTGGATGAGGTGTCAAGCTGGGAGTTGGCGGAGGACAACGCCAAGAGCAGTACCATTGAGAATATGGTCACGAATTTTCTTAAGCAAGGCTCCAAAAACTATCTGTCTTTCATGAGCTCTGACTTGGTCAGCAAATGCCAGGCAGCTACAGCAAAAGACTATGAGAATGTTGTGCAGCTGGCCAAGGAGGAAAGCAAACTCTTCCTTAAAGCCAAGCCCTTCCAGGACTTCCAGACCAGCCCCTTCTATGAGAAATTCATCCAGTGGAAAGTTTTTGAGAAGCAACCGGTAACTGATAAATACTTCTATGAGTTTCGAGTTCTGGGCAAAGGTGGCTTTGGAGAGGTAAGACCTGCACTTTAAGGATGTGAGTCATCCCTCCCCTTTCAAGACCAGCAGGTGGATTTGCAAAGAGCAGTGGATTAAGAAATTGTATAGAGATCTGTAAAACATGCCCCTTCAGACTGCCCATTTTCCAGAAATTAAGCTGTTATTTGTGCTGCAAAAGAGGGTCCTGTTAGTGAAGAGCTACTTTAGTGTTTTTATATTCTGTATCTATGCTAGTAAAAAATCAGGCTTCTTTACAAAACCTTGCATGAGTGTCCATATCATTAATCATTAGTCTGCTTCTTGGCACCATTTTAGTGTGTGCTAGCTCATGCACTCCCAGAGAATTCCTAGCTGTAGTTTAGGGAATAGGACAGATACAATCTGTTCCCAAACTACAGTATGAATGAGGCTACCTTTTTTGAGAGGCAAGAGAGTTTAACTGTGTGGATGCAGTCTGTATATGCTGCTTATTCTCATGGTTACAGAATTTTGTTCCTGCCCTTGTTCCTTTCATTTGCTAATACATGTCTCCTAGTGGTTTCCGCAAGAACTTTGCATCAGGTCCACCACTGGTCCAGAACAGATTGTACTCTTGTGTTTTTTCCTTATTTTCTCTGCTAATGTACTCTTCCATGGAAGTTAGCAGCCACTAATAGGCATCAGTGATTCCCCAGTTTATGCCTATTACTACCCAGTCCCTGTAAAAATCCTTCATTACCTTTCCATGTGCATCTGCTCTAGGTTTGTGCCATCCAGGTGAAAAATACAGGCAAGATGTATGCCTGCAAGAAACTGGATAAGAAGAGGTTGAAAAAGAAATGTGGAGAAAAGATGGCACTGCTGGAGAAAGAGATCCTGGAGAAGGTCCACAGCCCTTTCATAGTCACACTAGCTTATGCCTATGAGACCAAAACCCATCTGTGTCTTGTTATGAGCCTCATGAATGGAGGGGATCTGAAGTATCACATCTACAATGTGGGAGAAAGGGGTTTGGAAATGAAGAGGATCATCTATTACTCAGCTCAGATCACCTGTGGGATTCTGCATCTCCATTCCATCAACATTGTGTACCGAGACATGAAACCAGAAAATGTCCTTCTGGATGATAATGGGAATTGCAGACTGTCTGATCTTGGGTTGGCAGTGAAAGTCAGAGAGGGAAAAAGCATCACTCAGAGGGTGAGTACAAATTCATTGACCAGGGGCAGTGGGAAGTGAAGCTGTTCTGTTTCTAATGCCTGATGAGTCCAAGACTTAATTCCCTGGAATTTATTCTTTGCTAAAGACCTTACGCAGTCATTTCATTCGAAGAGACAGGTCGTAAGAAGATTTGGTTAATTAACTCTCTAGATGCTACACGTAGTAAAATTACTTGTTTTGCACAGAAAGAGTAGAGTCAACTTGACCTGTTGTTTCTCTTAAGCTCTTGAACCAATGATTTTAGGGGGGCAGATGCCTTGTACCTTGAGCAATGCTGCATACTCAGAGATTTAACCAATTACTTGTGTAATGAGCAGCAGTCAAACATGTGAGTCCTTGTATTCTGCTTTTGCTCCTAGAAGAAGACCATTTCTTATACATTACTCTTAAGTGATGCTACTGATTGCATTGCAGGTGTTAATGGTGCTGCACAATAACCCACTGCCAACCTTCCTCCCTCCCACAAATTAATTCCTGAAAAAGTTAGCAAATTTGACAGTTTGCAAATGTATCTGTCTGTCTGCATGTGTAGGAAGAAAAGGATGGATGACCAACTGGATTTTGCTGGGTGAGTTAGATTGTGCAGCACTTCAGCTGTGCCTGTGCTCATCCCAAACTCAGCTGGAGTCGTAATAATGTCAGGAGGTTCACACATGAAACATGTAGGTAGCTTAACTATGAAAAAGGCCTATTTCTCTCAAGGTATCTGGAGCTTAAAGATGTATATAATGAGATAATGTGTCTGAAATACACTAAGAATATGAAGAAACAGAAACAACATTATAACCTGGTCTAACTACCTTATGTTAAACTCCCAAAGTCTTTCACTTTAGAAGATCAGTAGAAGAGAGGACCTTCTAACGGCCTTTTGCATCATGCTTGATGTTGTTAAATTCAGTAATACTGAAGGATATTTTCCTGGCAATTTAGGAACTTTGTATTATGAGTGGTTTTAGTTCTCACTGAAAGAAAATATGGAAACTGCAGTAGGTATGGACGGTAACTGAGACTGCATAGTGTTTTGGATATGAAAATGCAGTTTCTGTGAAAGCTGACAGGTTTTTAAGTAGAACTTACGTGAACTGGGAATGTTGTTTTGTTTGTGAAGATGGCATTTTGAATCCGAAGCTATAAACGTTCCTGTGCTGTGCAAGCTACAGATGCATGCAGCTACTGTGGTCAGAGAAAATAATTTTGTTGAGGGCCATTTTTTCTTACTTGTAAATATGTGGGGTTTGGCAGAGGAAAAAAACAAAATGAAACTGTGTTTAGCAATGTGTAAGCACTTCTGTAGGTGTTAGGGTTGAATCTCAAAGCAGTACTGGTCAAGGTGGTTGTTCCTTCTCAGCTTCTGTGACAGTCATCAAGTTGTTAATGACTCTGTTGTTCACTGTTTTAAGAAGCTCTATTCACAGTTTTTGGGGTGCTTTTATTAGGGCAAAACCTGCAATGAGTAGTGTACTGCATGATTATAATGCGTTACAAGCTGTTAAAGGCAGTTTTATTAATTCAGAACATTGAAATAAGAGAAAGAAGATTTTTTTTCCTTTTCTGTGTCATAACTGGGAGTTAATAATAATTCCCAGTATCATTTTGCATTTCTGTAAACTAGTCACACTTGAATCCTTTGAAAGCACCTTCTAAAAAACATATGAGAACTAGATATTGTTATTATTTATACTGTCATACACAGGAAGACCAAAGAACACATTTACAAAATTTGCAATTAAACTTCACCATGTATCCCTGTAATAAAATAAAAATGGTGCTATTAAATTAATTTTTGTTCACACTTACATTGTGACTTCAAGTCAGCAGAAAATTTACATCATAGCATGCTTTTTGAGTAAGACTCCCAAATTGTTATTACTTTAAAAAAAAGTGGTTTATATAGATTTGGGGTTTGGAAGGTTTATCAAATGCAATCTAACCAGTTCACCATTTTGTGGACACAGTTTTATAAGGGCATTTTTATAAGCTAAAGCAGAAAGTATATTCCTTCCAGGTCAGATCTGGATTGTACTGGTATGTGAGTGAAGTGCCTAACATCACAGAGCTGCTTCTAGATTTTGGATGATGGTCTGAACTGAAAATTTAAGTCTTAAAATTTTCAGTCATTAATTAAGAGATATTACTACTGATCTGTAGAACGTAATATATCAATTTATCTGTGTATTCATGTCATTAGAGATTGCAAAAAATACACTGTTTTGATGAATTCTGAAGTTCTGTACACCTCTCATGGGTGTACAAGCTATTAAAGATTAAATTTCTTATGCTTTCAAAGCATAAAAAAAATTCCCAGCACATCATCCATACATCACCTGGAGGATCCATTAATCCCTTTTGTAAATCTTATTAGGTGCTTAGGTTGTCACGTGGCAGAAGTAATAAGCTAGTTAATGTGTTCCTGTTTTAGACATTTTCTAAATTTTCAGTGAGGGTGTCTATGAAACTAAAATGTTTATGTACTGTTCACCAGCCAAAGAAATTTTCTTTGTGGGTAGGAGGGTTTTTTTAATTTTAGATGGGTGACTTCAGTGTGGTCTTCTTAAAAAGCAATGTGTGTTGATGCTACAGAAAAGGCATTGTGCAACTGGTGATTTAATACTTATGTAATTGAAGCAGAGCCTTGGTATTCTTTAAGTGCTGTCATTACAAACACTCCTTTTGAAAAATACTTGTGTGCTCTACACCAATTGCCTGCAAGTATTACAAATAAAAATACCCTGGTTTTGGAAACAGTGCTCCTTATGCAGGTCTAGAAAGAGTTGGATACCCAGCCTTAGTTTTCTCCCTTTCTTCTCAGTTGCTAAAGCATAAAGTAGAAACACCCGGCTTTCCATGTGAATGTTACTTTGAACACATATAGGCAGTTGTAAGTAATTGGTACAGTAATAATTACAGAATTTAGAAAACTTTAATTTCACTGTGTGCTGTTTTGTCTCTGTGAAGTGCTAACTGGCTTTGGAATAGAGAAATCACAAAAAAAACCCACTATAAGTTTAAATAATAAGTCTTGGAAATAAAAGAATGTAGAAAGCAATTGAAAGCTACTTACAATGTATTTTTTCTTTATGAAACAGAGATAGATTAGGTGGGATCTTCTGGTGATATATACATGTACCTGTGCAATCTCCCAAGAGATGTGTATAGTCACACTTACTCAGGCAGAGCTCTTACTGACATCACTGGAAATGGAGAAAACTCTTTGCCAGTGGTAATAAAATTATTCAGGACTTTAAGAAATATCATGATTTTGTACAAATGTGCCTGTATGATCTGATCTGCTGTGTGGATCATACTGTGCAAAAACTAGCTTCTGTCTTAAAATTATGACTTTTCAAATGCTGATATTCTCTCTGTCTTGCATAATTGAAATAGAAGGAGAAAGTGAGAGCCTGCAAAGACAGCTTTTACATAGACAAAGTGTTTTGTCTAGTTATGTACCTGGTTGATTGTTGAACCAGTTTTTTTTTCCCATATGACAGAAATGAGGAGCCTCTATCCCAAGTTTCTCCACTTGCACATCTTTTTCTTGAAGTCTGTGCAACTTTTTCTCATACAACTCAAAATTCACTTCTTTCATGAGAGTCAAGTGCTTCTGCCCTTAACCAAAAAAAGTAATATTACTTTATTTCCTGAGAATGGTTGTGAGAAAAATCAACATGTTCTTCTGACTACCCTCATATCCTCTGCATCTTGGAATACAGAGGACTCAGTTCCATTTTTCCAGAAGTCAGTGTGTATTTGCTCTTTGGTTTCTGCCCTTAATGGATATGGCTTTTGTGCAAAGCAGCTGTTGCATGTAAATTGTGAAGGACTTTTGTGCAGATGCATGTGAGCCAGAGAGCTTAAATATTGACATAATAACTGTGAAAAATAACACAAACATATTTTTGTAGTATTTATAAAAGTGCATTCATATCTTCAGAGCTTTCAGGCTTCTTCATAGTTTTCCTGTGCTGTGTTTTATATATTTGAAGGACATCATAATATTTTTATAGGAAAAACATGTTTTGGTTAAAATCTTACTCAAAATGTCCTTTTGCCCTCCTGTATGTTTGTTTATTATAAGATTCTATTTCTTAGGAAAACAGAAGGAAATCTATTTAGATGTTCCTGAAACTTGCAGTTTGATTTCAAGGCAGTTGAGAAGCAGGAGGAGGGTTTAGACTTGTGAAATAAAAAATAACTCAGCAAGCTATTCTACAGTTGACCTTTGTTCATCATCAGATGGCATTCTTATTGGATAAGAGTCTGTAAAAATTTGTTCTTCCTTTGCACTTTGAGAAATGACAGCTCTTCATTTGCTCAGAGTTACAGGGACTTGCTGCTGGTTTGCAGTTTCAAAACCCCACTTCTGCTTATGCATTTTGAAGGATGCCATGTAAGACTGGTGTTTTTTCTAGCAGAACTTTGTTCTTAGAAATTTTGACAATTGCTTGTTGTGGGTGTTATGAACTGCATCACCATGACAGGTGTTTTGGAGGTTTTCAGCCTCTGGAACATACACTTCACAGAACGTAACCTTATCCACACCAGTCTGTGGGGCCAGCTGGGAGTGGCAGAAGAGCTCACCAAGCCAATTCCCATCACTTACTGGCAGCCCTGGCAAACCAGGGAGGTCCTAGTTAGCTGGACATCAGCAAATGTGATGTCCATCCACAGGAAGGGCTGGCAGGAGGATCTGGGCCTGTCAGCCTCACCTTGGTACTAAAGCAGGTCATGGAGCACATCTTGAGTGCTGTTCTGCAGCACACACAGGACAACCAAGGGATCAGGCCCAGCCGGCAAAGGTTAGGAAAAGCAGTCCTGCCTGACCATCCTGATCTTCTGTGACAGGGTGACCCACTCTGTGGATGAGGGAAAGGCTGTGGATGTGTCTGCCGGGACTGTAGTAAAGTCTTTTTCACTGTATCCCACAGTTTCTTGGAGAAACTGGCTGCTCATGGCTTGGATGGGTGCACTGTTCACTGGGTTAAAACCTGGATGGGTGGCCAGGCCTAGGGAGTGGTGGTGAATGGAATTACACCCAGCTGGGGCCACCAGTGGGCCTCCCCAGAGCTCAGTCCTGGTTCAGCCCTGTTTAATATCTCCATCAACAATCTGGATGAGGAGATTGAGTGCACCCTTAACAAGTTCACAGACGACACCAAGCTGGGTGGGAATGCTGATCTGCTGGAGGGTAGGAAGGCTCTGCAGAGGGATCTGGACAAGCTGGATCAATGAGCAGGGGCCAACTGTACAAGGTTCAACAAGGTGAAGTGCCATATCCCCCACCTGGGTCACAAGAATGCCCTGCAGCGCTACAGGCTCGGGGCAAAGGGGCTGGAACACTGTCCAGTGGGAAAAGGGGGTTCTTGGTCAACACCTGGCTGAACATGAGCCAGCAGGTGGCCAAGAAGGCCAATGGCATCCTGGCCTGGATCACGAATAGTGTGGCCAGCAGGACCAAGGCAGCGACTGTCCCCCTTACTTGGCACTGGTGAGGCCACACCTCGAGTGCTGTGCCTTGTTCTGGGCCCTTCTTCAAGAAAGACATTGAGGTGCTGGAGCATGTCCAGAGAAGGGCAGTGGAGCTGGGACGGGTCTGGAGCACAGGTCTGATGAGGGGCAGTTGAGGGAACTGGAAAAAAAGAGGCTTAGGGCGACCTTATTGCTCTCTACAAGTGCCTGAAAGGAGGTTGTAGCCAGATGGAGGCTGGGCTCTTCTTCCAAGCAGCAGGACAAGAAATGGCCTCAAGCTGTGCCAGGGGAGGTTTAGATTGTATATTAGGCAAAGTTTCTTCCCCAAAAATGTTGTCAAGTGTTGGAAGAGGCTGACCAGGGAAGTCATGGAGTCACCATCCTTGAAGGTATTGAAAAGACGTGTAGATGTGCCTAGGGACATGGTTTGGTGGTGGGCTTGGCAGTGCTGGGGTGATGGTTGGGTTTGGTGATCTTAGGATCTTTTCCAGCCTAAATAATTCTGTAAATGCCATGATCATGAGAATGAAGGGAGCAAAAATGATTTTGTGGGCCCATTCTGCCTCATGCAGTTTTGGAGATGGCAGAAATGATACTGCAGTCATCTAAAATTGCAATAATGTGTCCCATGAAATGCTTTTCCTACACGGCATGCCACGCATGTGACTTTTTTTCTGTCTGGGAGAGACAGTGGAGGCCTTCGTGATGTAGCATCAAGTGTCTTTGCATGACTTTTAACATTGTTCTTCATTCTGTGAAACAGAATCTGACATAACCTAAAAATAAATGCTACAGCATTTTCTGTGAAAATAGTGTGCATTCTGGAATCGTCTAGCATGCCACTTGTTGACTGAAGATCATCAAAGATGGTTTTGTTTCATTGGATACGAAATGCAACATTTGGCTGACAATGAAATTCTTCGAACTTTGGATTTGACAGCTTTGGCCATAAGCAGTATTGCAGGAAGGGTTAGCTGTGAGATGGTGAGGAATGTAGTACTTCTGTTCTTACTGGACCACATGTGACACTCCACTTGCTGTCATGAGTAGTTTCAGTTAACAAACATGTAATTACTTCTTTTTGAAGAGCAAGTAAAATCCTGGAATTACAGACACATGAAAGTGAAAACTCTGGGCTTGGTTTTGCCCACGGTTCCAGTTTAAAATCCGCTAGTGAAAGGTAGCAGGTGGGTGGTTCTTAATGCAGGGTGTAGTTAAGCTGCAGGACTCTCTTGTAAAAGGTCTTGTAGAGTCTAAGAATTTATCCAGGTTTGGGCAGAGAGTGGATGATTGATGGAAAAAAATTTGGTTGGGAGAAACCGCTTCTGTCTCTGGAAGCCCTTTAAGTGCAAGTAGTTGGAGTCTGGGAAGGTGTTAGAGAAATCTCAGTGTACACACCAGGTTCTTACAGACTTACCCAAACATTCATTTTTTGGCCATTTCAGACAGTAAATGAGCCATAAGGGCCTTTGGTGTGATGCAGCCAGTGCCCATCTCCCTGGATTTACATTTGAAAGAACTTCACCTCCAGCATTAGCCATAATCTTGAAAGATAAAGTGGATGGCATCCCGTGGATTTCAGTGATCAGCAGTCACTACCCAGGCCTCGTGGACATTCCCACTGCTTAACCCACAGTGGCTGTACCTCCACTGGAGGGCCCCCATCCTTCGCAGGGCACTCTGCAGTCCTGTGCCCTCAGTCCCGCAGGCACAGAGCACAGAATTTCTCTCGGATGTCCCCTTTCCGAGACAGCAGCTGGCGCGTGCTGCCACGGCACGGTGTCTGCACTCACTGTGAAGAGCCTCATAAAATATAGACAGAGCTAAGCAGATGAACAGTTTTCTTCCTTAGTAATGTTGTTTATGGAATATTCTGTGGAAATTAAGTAATTTAAACCATAAACATCTCTGAAGTATTATTATTCCCACATTATGGGTGGGAAGTGGTCAGGAGAATTTTAAAAGGAAATTAAAGGGAAAATCATGTGTGGTTATGAGTCTGTACCAAGTGTTCTGCTTGTTCTGAGTGCTCCATCCCTATAATGTCCCATTGTTTCCCTGTCTATGAATGTGTATTTCTTCTGATGACAATTCTCCAAGATGGGAATGTTAGGAGGTTCTATCTCCAACAGGAATCTGAGGCTAAGATTTACGTGAGATCATGCAGGAAGAAAGTGGGGAGATGCTCTAGAATTCAAGGTTAAAATTGGTGCTTGGTTACTGGACTGTCCTTCCTCAAGCCATTTATTCCTTTGATTTCCACACACTGTGAATTGAAAGTGAAAAACTTCTTGTAGCCGTGTCTGTTTCTCTTCCCAAGCAGGAGCACAGGACCAACCTGTCCCCACTGCACAGAGTGACCTTCTGCTTCTTTTGTGCTATTCCTTCATTTCAGTAATTCTGATGGCCAGGCTTAAAAGACTAAAAACCATTGGTGGGCTTTTTACTATTCCATTTAGTGACTTTGAACCCAGTGGTAATTTTGTTTCCTTAGTTTTTTTCTATTATAGCAGAAATTTATTTTGCCCCTTTCGTGCTTTCTTCTGTGTGGGCTTTTTTTTAAAGCAGACAGCTATCCCGATGAAAATTATGTTCCTGCGTGAAAATGAATAAAAGTTTGGTCTTGATTCTTATGTAAGCAAGTGGGATTGAGTAGCTCCTATACAGTCTTTCTCACTATCTTTTCCTGGTATTCCGAACAGTCCTTGTGTTCTCTCACTCAGTAGCCCATCAGTTTATGATGGGCCATCCCAAAGGAAGGTCCTTCCCTTTGCTAAGCATTAACAATACACCAAGATCTTTGTTCTGCGAGACTTTCCAGAGGACCTTTTGTCCTATTAAGATTTGATTTTTTTTATCCTTTTAAAATATAATTGTCTATTAATTTGACCAGCAGGTTTCTTGCTACTGTGTGAGCATTTGGTGATACGCTCCTCCTCACAGCGGCTCTGGAGAGAAGAATTAGGATGGTCAAGTGAGTGACAGAGGCAGAGCAGTTGTTGTTCTCCACATCCAGGGCCTATTAACTTGTGTGCAGAGAAGAGATTTCTGTGGTCTGTTCCTGCATTCCTGCAGGGTCTGTTGAGGCCATTGCTGAAGGAGTGGAGGAACAGCTGGACAAGAGAACAAAGCAGGCAGTGGCACCCCTTGGAGGAAGGAAGGACTGAGCCCCAGGAAACAGCTGATAGAGCTAAACTCAGCTTGTTTTTTTTCCTCTGTTCAACAGTTCTTGTGCCATGGCAAACAAAAGATAGACATTCTGATTTGCTTTACTGTTTGGTTTATGATATCAATTGAGTTTGTTTTGCAGAGATCTGTGGGAAAAGGTAGAGCGATCTAAATGCCGTTTCTCCTCATTTGCCTGTTTCTGTGCTGCCAAAAGCTCCAGAGAGTTCTGTGCCTTGCCCGCGTGTGCTGGCAGCTGAGATCACAGCCTGCTCGAGGGGCTGTCCCTGGTGGGGCTGTGTGAATGTGCCTGCACCGTGCGCTCGTTCTGCTGGAGCTCTCTGTGCCAAGGGCCTGCCGACTGCTCTGGGAACTGAGGGCACTTAGTGTTTCACAGGATCACATCTTGTACTACTGAAAGATTATAATTATGTGACCTTTTAAAAATTTATGCAGGATCGCATTTCACAGAAGAAAGATTTGTATACTTTCAGATGAGTCATTCCTACTATGCCCTGGCAAACCACACTCAAAGCAACAACTCCACTTAACAGAACTTCTTCACTAATGTATCCAAGGGCAACATTTGGTCATTATGGTTTAGAAGATTATTGAAAAATTGTATTTTGGGTTGGTCTCAAGATAGTGAAATAAAGGGAGAAGGAGATCTGTGAACCCTCTTCAAAAAGCAAATCAATTAAAATTTAATTGACTGAAATGTATTGACTATTTTTGTATTTCTAACAGCATATGCAAGTAAGGCATCCTGCTCATCATCACCAAAGACAGTATTAGATGGAGAACAAGCAAAAAATAGCAAGTGTTATACTGACTTTGCTTCAAAAAGTTGTGTGCCTCCGCAATGGTATATAATTTCTGCCTTCTGTAAAAAGTTGGGATATTATAATATTACTTGTCTTCTTTGGGATATTTTTATTTATTGTGTCCCATTAGATGCTTCCAGGTTGGTGAAGGTGTAATACCATATGTTTGTAAGATCACTTGAGCAGTCAACACGTATTTCCAAATAGTTCCTGGTCTTACCAGGAATTGTACAGGAAAGAAGAAAATAATGTGCTGGTCTTAGTCTCAGTGTAAACCCAATGGACATCGTAAATTGTGCAGAGTTGTCAACAAAGGAATTGAGTGTGGGGTTTTTATTTTCCCTCTTTCCATTAAAATAGTGAAATTCATCCATTTAAAATAAGATCTAGTAAGAAAATGGGTTTCAGTTAATATACAGCTTCTGAATTTACTTGTATATTGTACTGAATGAAAACATCTGCAGAATCACACAAACCCAGTGAGACAGACATACCAGTATCCCACACTCAGAGATATCCTTTCTGAGGCATAATCAGGTAATTCTAACTGAATTAAATATTCGATACTACCCCATGGAAAATAGGCCCCTTCTCAAAAATAATGTATTTATCTTTTGTGGCAGCTTTTAATTCCTTTGCTTTCTGTCCTTTTTTTCCCTTTTTGCACTTGAGTATAATTTACAGTACGCTTATTTACTTCTTGGCCTGCTGAGAGTAATTTAAGTAATTAATTCACTTCTGCTTTGGGAATCAGTGGATAAGTTTTCCACCTAATACGCTGGTTTTTGCTGCTCAAAGCTCACTGTTATTGAGAGTCGTACAGTTTAAAAACTCCCTTCACAAAGCTGGTTTACCTCCTTAGATAAACTTCTCCTGAGTCACTGAGGCTGCCTTTCCTGTTGCCACAGGATCTCTTTGCCTTGAAAGATGATCTGATCTTGGACATTTTGTTCTCCATAATGATTAGTGTAGAGATGGTAGGTTTTAGCTTCCCTCTAATGCTATCTACTCTCCAAAGGTTAAAGAATAATTAAATCTTCATTTGAAAAATACATGTTCTTCCAGTTCTGGGAGCTGAATAATTCCTTTTTTGTCTTCCCTAGTACAGAAAATGCTTATGGCTTCAGCATCTTTCTTCCCAAATGATTTTGCCAAAGCTACACATATGTAGAAATAGGTGAAAAAGACTAAAATGTAAGCTCTTTTCTTTCTTTCTTTAAATTCCTGTTTTGATAAAGATAGCAGAGATTTATATATTTCTTCTCCCTCTTTGTTTTGTATTTCTTCCCCCTTAAACATCACTGCTGACTACTTGTGAAGCGTGTTTGTTTCTGCTATTAAATAGTAATGTTTTAGTGCATTTTGAGACTTAGGGGTTAGGAGATTAGGTTTAAATTCCTGCTTCTCAGCCTGTTCCTTCGCTATGAATAGTAGGAAAGCTGCAGGATTGGGAGAGGTTTGGTTTTAGATTCTTGTTTGCATAAAATTCCATGAGGAAACCAGTTCTCATGAAATTCTGAAGTGAAGTGGTTTGGCATATCAGAGGAACAATCTGTTTCTAGTCTTCCTCAGACTGAGTTGGATCAGCTCAGTAACAGCTCAAAAGAGCTCAGTGCTGCTAATTTAGAATTTTGAAGTTTAGTTCCTGTTCGCAGTTGAGCTCATCCACAGCCTGTCACCAGGCTGAGGGGAGGCTGTGGCTGGTCCATCTTTATTTTCTGTTTAACTGTGCTCATGAGTCCTTTTAGTCTGCAATTCTGGCCGTGCTGTCTCTAAGATGAGGGAGACACGAGCACCACGGCCGAGCACAGCGTTCTTCCGGATGGTGTGTCCTACTGGGGGCGTGTGGAAAACACCCATGGAAGAGACAGAGGTTCCTTGGCAACTATTTCTTTCCAAAAAAACAACTATGGGAGAAAGAATACCAGTGGAAGCAAGAAAGGCACTCTGTACTTGAGCTGCCTTGAGACACATTCGTGACAGTAGATTTCTGACTTTTCCCTGTCAGATCTTTCGAGGTCCTGCATGAGGATGCTAACTTGCAGCAAAGTAATGTCTTATCAGAAAGCCCATACTGCGCTGTCGGGCACATTTTGATGGTAATATGACTCATCAGTTCTTCAAGGCATTAGTGGCCCAGCTTCACTTCCGTACAAATAAGAATGTTTATTGCTTCCCAGAAGGAGGGGGGGGGAAAAAAGAAAAATACTCCAGAAGCCTCTTTAGAGCTGTGTTCGCCAATTCACAGTGAGCTCCGTGTGCACCTTTTGTACCAGAATTTCTCCGTTACTTTCAACCTCTCCTCTCCCTTCCAGGTCCTCTTGGGGTCAGAGAGGTCTGGGGTCCGTGTTTGAGCACTTGTCCCCTTCTCTGAACAGGGCAGTAATTGTACCTAAAAATGTAATACTGTCAGGGTATCTCTAAATATTAACTTTTACTTAGAGAAATTCAGTGCAAGCAGTCCAAATCGCCTGTGGGATGATGTCAGCTGCTGCAGTGCCCATACTTCTGTGGCTTTAGTGAGGGAGGCAACTGTTTACTTTTGACCTTTTCTTTTGCTTTCAACCTGGCTGATATTTTTGTTTCTCATCTCATTCCTGTTTTTCAGCAAAATGAAGGTTTTTGTTCTATACCCCTAAAAATGGGAAAAAAATTACAACAAGGGAAAACAAACTGGATTTAATTTTCTGTCCATTAAGCTTATGTTTTAATTGATGCTAATTGTTCCTCTTGCACTCATTTTTTACAGTAGAGCACGTCAGAATGTGTAGTGACATGAGCTAAAGTTTATAGGGAGACCTGACTTGGAAATACTGTGCCTAAATCTGCAAATATTAGAGAAGTTATCCCATCCCCATAAAATAAAATTTATCTGTTGAGCTGTGATTTATTATAAATACAATTTGCCCAAATGAGCTCTAGTTTAGTTACCGTTTTCTAACTGTTTTGCTTTGGAGTGAATCTCTGTCACTGCTCGTATTCTGGTGGCAGTAACAATGATAGTCTTGAACAACCTTTAGTGGGATTTTGCACAAACACGGTTTTTCATTTTCAATTTTAATACTAGTGCTACATCAGTCCCAGTATTTAAAACACTTATGAGAGGTTCAGGCAACTTCTGACATAGGTGTCAGTGTTAGCTGAATGTGGTAACTACAAAAGGCTGCCTCAGATGTGGCAGTAGATGTAGGGTCAGCTGAGGGAGTGCAATCCCCAGTCCTCAGCCCTGAATCACTGCAGCAGAAAGCATGTGGAGAGGCTGATCCGCTCGCTCCCCTCCCAGGTGAATCAGTGCCCTGGGGAGAGAGGCAGCAGGAGCTATTTTGGGCACTGCAGCCTGTCCCCCAGGGGGAATGTGCCAGGCCTGGCCTGGGAAGGACACAGGCAGATTCCTCTCCGGAGAGTGGCCGCCCCTCTGGGAGAAGGGGCCATCAGTGCTGTACAGTCTTTATTCAGACAGCTTGTTTTGGTCAGGTAATACAAACTTGTTCATTCACACAAGTAAGTGTCATTTATGAATGATAATTTTCATAGGTTTACTTTCTTTAAATGGTTTTAGGAGTTGTTCTGGTCCTTGATGGTAGAACCTCCATCCAGAAGCCGAGAGGGGAGGCAGGTTAGGAGTTCCTTGTGCAGCTGAGCTACTGCCTTGACGGGAATTTTCTCACTGGTAGCAGACCCCTGTGTTGGACCAGTTACAACCATTGAACAGGGTAGGAATAGGTGATTGTTTTGCTCGATTTTTGTCTTTTTCAAAATCGTTTCAAATTGATTGCTACCTGTGTTTTCAGGACAAAGCTAACAACACTGTCTCCAACAGGAAGAAAAGAAATTTGGAACAGGAAAGCAAGATAGGCATGAATTTAAAAATAAACCACTTTTAGGTAGAAATTGCACAGACATTTCACTTTTGAAAAGATATTTTTCCATATGCCACGATGTTCAAAGACAGATAGTCCATGTGCTAACACAGTTACACCTCACAGTTTCCAGATAAAAAAGTCAATTATACAGAGTTTCTAGATACAAAATCTATCAGTAGCATAACTAATATTTTGGAAGAATGATAGCCCAGTCTGTTTGATTGTATGCATTTCATTCCTGACATTGTGTGGTAAATCTGTGTGTCTGTCTGCCATAGGCTGGGACAAATGGCTATATGGCTCCGGAAATCCTGAACGAGGAAGAGTACAGCTATCCCGTGGACTGGTTTGCTATGGGCTGTTCTATTTATGAGATGGTTGCTGGGCGAACACCATTCAAGGATTTCAAAGAAAAGGTCAATAAGGATGAGGTTAAAAGAAGAACTCTGGAAGATGAGGTGACATTTGAACATGCCAGCTTTACAGAGGAAGCAAAAGATATTTGTCGACTGTTTTTGGCTAAGAAAAAAGAGGACCGTTTAGGAAGCAGGTATGCCTTCTCAAACTCAGTAGAATACAGATTAAAGCTGCAACCAGGATCATTATTTTACGTATTACACAAAATGGGTTAGATCTTCACTTCCTACAGAGTACAGAATTTTCCCTTTCACTTGTAGGAAGAGAGAGGTGGAAAGTTTTGAAGATAATATGGCAATAAGGAATGTTGCAATAGTATGATTATCTACCCTCACTCACAGGAGCTCCCTTCTGTTGTTCTCTGTGTTAGACTCTATATAGTTTGGGGAGAAGGGGGCAACCTGTTTTTCTTGCACATTCTTTCCTAAAGATAAAAGATACTTAAGTGGAAACCTGCTAGTGCAGACTGAGTGCAGAATCTTAGGCTGTATCACTTACTGGAATGATGTGGGCAGAAATCCAAAGCTGCAGTGTGGATTCTCTTCCCTGCAGATATCTAACTTGCAGGGCTGCGTCATTGGCTTCTTACTGGAGAGACCTTAACCCCTCTGCTTTGCTCCAGCACTCTAAAACAAATCTTGCAGAGTGGCTGGTCTGCCTGTCTCATCCCAGGGCGAAAAAGGAGGAAAATAATATTTGGCACAAATGTCTATAAAGCAGAACATTTCTGGGGACTTTAGAGGTGGCTTTGGTTTGATGAAGACTGATGGGTGTGTCCCTGGCTTAGAAATTTCAAGGAACTGCTCAATAAGAAGAAAACTGCAAAGCTAAACATTGCAATGTTTAACTTGTAATACTTCTGATACCTCTAATCTATGTGTGTGTGTGTGTATATATATGAATCATTTAGTGCATTTATAATGAGACAGATTGTGGATCTACGTTTGCAATATAGACAAAATAGAAGAAATAAATAAAAATGTAAAAAAATAATAGGAAACTGATAGTACCTACCTTTAGAATACCCTATGATTTGAATCATCTGTGAATACAAATATATGTAACGAGTGCTTTTGCAGTCTAATGGTGGAATAGACAAAGAATCTTTTTAAAAATGCATAGATAGTCTTCTAAATTTATATTTGATAACAATGTGGACAAGTTTTTCAAAAAGCTGGGCAAACATTTGTCTGAAAGAATTAACTCTAATGAAAGATATATGATTAATACACATATCTTTAATACTCCACTGCTAAATGAAGACAGCTTCTCTTGGTGCCTAATGAATTTCCCAACAAATATGCAAGGCAGCAATAACGTTATTTTCAACAGCACACAGAGTATGTTTAATGCAAAATCTATATTGTTTGAATATGTTTTAAAAGCTTATTTTAAAAGTAAATTTAACAAAAAAACTTTTAAAGCATTCTAACTTACAAGTCAGCATAGTTTGCAGACATTTAGACATACAGCATTTTGTGAAGTAAACAAATTTCAGAGTGGGGGAAAATGAAATTTAGAGATTCTGAGTGACTTGGTCAAGTTCATTCAGCAAGTCTGAAGCAAAACCAGCAGGAGTCAATTCCCTTCCTGTAACCACATCCCTTTGCCAAGGGAGTCATTTACAATCACTCTCTGCTTGTTGTTCCATTCCTCCTCAGCAGTGGGAGGAATGTACACAGAAAGGTAACTGCACATATTATTTTTAGTTTTCTGCTGCTCCTGGTATGCCGACTCTTACGTGCCATAGTCAGAGAAGGAAAACAATAGGCTGTATACCCTGCCTGGGCAGGATGCAGAATAAAAGGCTGCAGGTAGCTCTTCCACAGGGCAGTACTACTCAGAACAGCTCATCCTTATGTCAAGATTAGTTCTGTAATTCTACGAAGGACAACAAGAGCTTGGTTTATCTACAGAAGTGCCTGTTGCATAAGTTAAAGCTGCTCAAAGACAGCTTTATTTTGTATACCTGACCTTTTAACACGGTCCACCCTTTTACTGAAGACTCGATTTCACCAGCTAATTCAGGAAGGGTGTAATCCCTTTCTCCACTCATGCTTTTTGGGATTGACATCTCAAATCCCACACCTGTAAAGTGATGTTTTAATTTATTTTTTTAATGGAAGAATACAAAATTGACCAACTTTATATGGTTCCTTTGCTCTTCCTATTTAAGTTACATAAAAATGCAGTTCACAGAGGAAGAGCTGAAGTTCATCTCCAGCAAGCTGGAAGATGCCTCAGTTCCAGTAGATGGCATTCATGCAGCTTTACATTTTTTAACTTTTTATGGTTTCAGGAGGAGAAACACTGCAGCAATCCATTTGGGAACCTTCGCCAGCTTCTAGTGCTTTTTGGTTTATGTTACAGAAAGGAAAAGCAAAATAAAGGGATGTTTCTGTGAGTGCATCTGCCCAGTAGAATTGTCAGTACTAGTGGCCCAAAAGTGTCCCAGGACATTAGTTAATTTGGACAGCAGCTCTAATGCACTTCAGGCTACCAGTGAATATAAATGAATCACACTGGGCTGCTCAGGTACTTGGGATCATGAGCTGGGTAAGTTAGGAGGTGGTTTTGCAAGACTGTATATCCAGAGGTCATGATCCCTGTTGGCTTAATCTGTACATTCATAATTGTGTTCATATGGCTCTTTAGGGCTGAAAACACCCTTTTTTCATTGTCCACCATGCCTGGATGGCAGCTCCTGTCATTCTTCAGGCTGTGATGTAGCATCCTGGTCGTGGTGGTGTACAGTAGGTGGTGGCTGGTGGTGCCTTGCTCAGAAGAACTGGGCACCAGAGGTGCAAAGTGACAATTTTTCTAATGGGGGGTGCTGGAAAGGGCAGCTGGTGGTTTCATCCTGGCTGTACCTGGATAGCACCAAGACAGGCTGGAAGCACAGCAGGACAGCACGTGAGGAACTGGCAGCAGTGGCAAAGCTGGAGGAGCTGTTCTGCGATCATAGTATTAAGGCCTTGAAAAATGAGGATTCTTCCATAGTCACACAAATCTTCTACTTCTCTGTGGTGCTTCTACACACTTGCAGAGTTAAAAAGACTTGTCAAATGTTTGCATTGCATTCATAGAACATGGTCTAGAAATACATGAGGGCTTACACTTTGCTAAGTATGATTTTTTTTAAGGAAGTGGGAAAAGCAAAAAGCAGTGTGTTAGGAACTCTCAGTTTCTGAGGCCAAAACTCAGACAAATTTGGTTTTCCTATATTACTGTTTCCAAGAGCAGTGCTTCCATAAATACATTAAAAAAAGAATGCATAATTGTGAAAAATACAGTGCTGTTCTCTACTCTTCCTTTCTCTAGAATTCAAAACCCAGACTTTGCATACCTTGACACTGGAGACAGTTCAGAAGCTGTGGTGGTCTTTGGTCATACTTTAGAGAGCACACATTTGAGGCTCAGATGATTCTTATCATCACAACATCCTGCAAGTCTCTCTATGGGTCTACAGGGAAACAGTTCACTTTCTTTTACAGCCAGAGTCCTCCCTGAGGTCTGCAGATGTTTTTTGTAGGATGTATTTAACTTATCCATTTACAGTTAATTAGTCCTTTCTGGGTTTTATTATTAGGTATTGATGATATTAATAACGGATTGTGTTTGTGACAGTGGCACACATGCTTTTGTTAATGTCATAATTTGTGAATCTCTTGCCTAATAAAATCTTTGTTCATTTATGAGTATTTGTTTTGAATGAACTAAAAGCAGGAGAGTTTATCTGAGTCACAAAACTGAGTTTTATGATGTAAATGTGTAGCTGCTTTGAATTAAGATAAAACCAGAAATGTCATTTGTCACTGGTTTCCTATTCAGATTATTGTTGCTCAGCCAGTCTGCAGATATATTAACCCAAGGTACTCTGGTCTAGAGTTTAATAGATATTCTTATGCTAGATTATAGGATAGACATTCTTACCCTAGTTCATATAGAGCCAATCACTGAACTTCCATTTCCCGGCAGTAAATCCCACAGTCCTGCTCCTGTCCTGCAGTCTGTTCAGTCCTGGTGGGAGTACACCTTTGGAGAGGAGTGTCCCAGGCATGGCACTGCAGCTCCTGCGGGGCACCTTGCCCGGGCTGATTGACCCTGAGAGGAGCAGTAATGAGCAATGGGATCAGAATGTTTGCTGCTGCTGCTCAGCTTTGCTTCTGTTGTGCAATGCAGCGTTCTTTGGTTAGGAAAAAAGGAATCATGTTGCATGATATGTATCTCTCCGTATTTTAAGGTACTCTCATGTATAAAACACAGACACATCTGTACCTCTCTGAGAGCAAAACATCCCGCTGACTAATAAACTTTTGCTTTATTGCAGAAATGAAGATGATGACCCAAGAAAACATAAATTCTTCAAGACGATAAATTTCCACAGGCTAGAGGCAAACCTTATTGACCCTCCATTTGTGCCAGATCCATCAGTTGTCTATGCCAAAGATGTTGCAGACATTGCTGACTTCTCTGAAATACGAGGAGTTGAGTTTGATGACAAAGATAAGAAGTTCTTCAAGAGGTTTGCGACAGGTGCTGTTCCTATAGCCTGGCAGGAAGAGATCATTGAAACGGGACTGTTTGAGGAACTGAACGATCCTAACAGAGTAGATTCTGGGGGTTATGCAAATGGAGGGGAAGCTAAGTCAGGAGTTTGTTTGTTGCTGTAAATATCTTATCGTTACCAAAAAGAGTAGAAACCACCTCCGAACTTTCCATGTTCTGACGCTGTTTCAGAAACTCAGTGCACCTGTTTGAGAAGAACCAACAATGTAACGTGACACTGGCAGGCTATGTAGGACCACAGCTGTATAGACTGTATTGTTTTCCGTTGTTCTAACAAAGGACATAATATTTTCGTGTTATTGGAGATGTATCAAATGAAGAATGATATTTCTCCAAGAAACTTAGAATAGAAATTCTGGAACACAAAAAGCAATAACAAAATGAAGAGGCAACAGCTTTTGAAAATGAGTGGTTACCGTTTTGAATACAATGATTTGTTGGTTTTTTTTTCTTGTTATTTCTACTAACATTTCCTCTTTGTTCTACAGTTTTCAGGAAGGATTTTTTTCATTTTCAAGTAATATTCTCAATTAGACAGTGGAGCTCATATACCATGTCAAACTTGGAATCTTATTGGTTAGCCAGTCCGTCCGTTGTTTTCATAAGTTTAGTTAGTTTTTGGATGATTTGATTGTAATATGTTCAAATTGTCATAAAATATAAGAAAGTTCTACATATAACTAGGAAATAAGAACAACAGGATCAAACTCTCTTCAAAGTTGATTTTAAAAGAATGAAGATAAGATTGCGCCAAATCTAACGGAATAAAGCATTTATTTGTTATTATTAAGTTATTATTTACTGTTTTAAGTGATAATACCATATACAAAGGAAATGTGTTTATAAGTAAATACACATTCTTTTTGACAATTTTGAACTTTTATCAGGTTTCCTGATAATTTTTCTGTATTTTGGTGATAAATTAAGCTACAGATAGACCAAAGCAATTTGTAATTAATTGGCTTTTTATGAGACATTTATTTCAGTGCAATATAGATTTTAAATCAGTAGTTGCAAAATGCATTATACTATTAAGTGCTGTAATGGTGGGAAGGTTATGCATGCGAGTTGAAACTATCTTCAAATGTTAATTGATTCTCATGCAAATTTTGATGTGTTTTTATTTTTCAATTTTATGACAACCTAAATGGAATTAATTGGAAGCATTTCCGTGAATACTTGCTACCGGTGAAGTGTGTTACTCATGAGATGCCTCCTGCTGATTTTCTGTGGTCAGAAAATAGGCGGTAGTTGTTTGCACAACTTCTAAAACTGATCTGGATGCTGGTTACCATCATTTCCATTGACTGAAGTGGAAGTTGAAGCTGCTTCATTCCTTGGAGTCCTGGAGGCTACTGATGCCCTGATTTCCCTTTTTCATACAACAAACCTCCTACTGAACTCAGAAACTTCCATTATATAGACGTTGGGATTGAACTCACGCTCTGTTTTAGAAGAGGAAAAGCAGCAGATGCAGTGTCTTCTCTAGTCGGGTCTGACAGGTGCAGCACACAGCTATCGCATTTACTGATGATCCAATAGCTCATCCCAAATGCTGCAGTAAACAGAAACTGTTTAGTTTTAAATACTTTAAGTGATTTAGTCACAGCTAAGAAATACATTGGTTATATTGTGTTGTTCTGAGCAAAAGAATCATTCTTTTTTTTCATTTTAAATTTGCTTTTCCAGTGCTTTATATAATTAATTTTCAAATGAAAATCATGAAGAACAGGGTTATGTAGGATTAGTGGATAATTCTGTTCATGAATTATGAGCATGTAATTGTCTGCCTTTTGAGCAGAGACTTTTTGTCAAATAGTTTAAAACAATATAAGCTGAATTCTGACTTTGTCTGTTAATTGAGAATGATGATCCTGAAGATTGTGAGAAGCAGGGGAAGTTGAGAGGAGAGTGATGTGGTTCTGAACACTTCCACTGCTGACATCCACTGATTTTATTTCTCATTGCTCCCATCTGCAGAAAGGTTTCACAGAGTGGTATTAAATTAATATATTTAAGAAATCAAGACAGAAAACTTCATCATATATATGTTTTTTAAAAAACAAAACACAAAACCACACAAAAAAACCACAATCCCCACTACCACCTTCCTATATCTAGGAGAGAGCTGTTAGTGCAGGTGGCGTCAGAATTTAATGTCTTGTTAGGATCACAGACCCCCTGTGATACCAGGTGTGCAAGTCTGGGTTTTTCAAAATGTCTTCCACTGCAGAGATCTGTGAATTGTGCTCTGGGTGCATAACATTAGGCTATTTAGCTTTAGAAATGTTACAGTGGCTCTAAATCCCAGCAGGATGTGCAGCACTGAGATACCATAATGTTAAGTGTGTCATAAATCAATCAAAGTAGCACATCAGAAGTCTGATAATGCACAGTTTGGCACAGTGTATGGCAGAGAAAAATGCGTTGGTTTGAAATACTCGTTTCAATTTTCTAAAAGTCTCTTTCACAACATGGTCTACTTATCTTTGCACAATGGAGAGGGAGCAGGACAAAGATTATTTCTGTATTCCTGTTGGAATTTTCAGGGAGTCTTTTAAAAATTAATTTCAACTTCTTTTTAAGGAATCTGTGAAATGCTTAGTTCTTTTCTTCTTCCTGACACTGTAAGGGTCTTTGGTAAACTTTCAGGAGCAAAGTTACTTAACAACCTGCTTCTCCTTAACAAAACAAAGCCAGCAATCCCAAAAGATTTACATGTTCGATGACCTGTCTTACTGCAACCAAAGATGCTACTCATGTGAGTAAACCTGAATGTATATGCAAGTCTTGGAAGATCGGGGCCCAAGACAAAAGTATTGATCAAGTCATTGGATGTTTATGGTAGAAAATGAGGGATGAATTTGAAATAATCTTGTGGTTGTGGTTTACTTGACTTCTTGTGGCAAAGGAAAATTACGTAATTTGAAACTGCAATTTTTTTCTTCTGCCTGTCTATCTTTTTCTTGCTTTGCCAGCTTTGTGGTGTCTCACTTGGCTGCCTCTTTTCCCAGCAGATAAGATGGATTCAAGTGTTAATCTAATCTAAAAAACTAAATTGTGAACACTATTGCATTAAATGCCATCTGTGAGAGGTTACGGAGTGCCCTGGCCAGTCTGCAGTGATTGTACTACCAGTGCTGTCCTTCCTGCCCTACTTTACTTTGTAGGGCTCTTAGAACTGCTTGGTAATTTCAACTGTACAAGCCTAAAATGTGAGATGTGTAGCAGCTTGAAATTTGTTCTTGTAAGGACAACATTTAAAGTTGGACAACACTGAATCATAGAATTGATTGGGTTGGAAAAGACCTCAGAGATCATCAAGTCCAACCCTTGGTCCAACTCCAGTCAGTTTACTAGATCATGGCACTCAGTGCCACGTCCAATCTCAGTTTAAAAACCTCCAGGGACAGTGAATCTACCACCTCTCTGGGCAGCCCATTCCAATGCCTGATTACTCTCTCTGTAAAGAATTTTTTTCTATTACCCAGCTTAAATTTCCCCTGGCAGAGCTTAAGCCCGTGCCCCCTTGTCCTATTGCTGACTGCCTGGGAGAAGAGACCAACCCCCACCTGGCTATAACCTCCCTTCAGGTAGTTATAGAGACTCTTCTCCAGCCTAAACAACCCCAGCTCCCTCAGCCTCTCCCCATGAAGAAAGACTGCTGGCTCTGAAAGGTTTAAAAGGAAGAACTTGCTGTTGTATCTCAAGTCCAAATTTTCTTTGATACCATCCCTGTTACCATTATTCCACTAATTTCACTGAGCACAGAGACACAATGATGTTTGGTATTAATGTTAACCTAACAAACTCATTGTTCACAGAGATTATCAATCAGTGGTACTGTGGCCCCTCAGCTGTTTCATGGTAAAGTCTCATTTGGTTAATAAATCCCTGTGTTGCAGCAAGTAGTTCACTTTTCTATTCCAGTATGAAATAGATTTAGTGACTGGAACCTGTGGGCAAATTCCAAGCTATTGAGCAGCATTTGTGTTAAGGAAGACAACTTTACATTAAGAGCATTTTACCAAACATAATACTTGAGATAGTTATTTCTTCAACCACAAACACATGCAAAGCAGAAGTAAGATGAGATCTCTAGTTAGAGCAGAAGCCTGTAATTGTGCAATTGTAGTTATAAAGTGACGATGGTTTTTTGTACTTTTAATATCAGTATTGTTTTTTAGAAACAACATGCTTAATGTACTGTCTTTAAAATGATGGTGCTTTTATAGTGTTTAATGATATATATGTAACATTTTTCTCCCCTGAATATCCACGTCTATGATTAGGATAAGTAAGTATGCTCATGATATTTACCTTAAAAATATAAATTGCTTCTTTGATGTTATTACAATAATTTTTATCTTTTCATCATTAGTTTTTTAATACTGAAACATTTAAATTCCTTTATTTATGCTATAATGAATGGTAAAAAAGTATTTTAACTATGGTCGGTATTTTGTCTCTAAAATTAAGAATTAAGAACTTAGCAACTATGGCTCATGGTACCACAGAAGCACTGAAAATCCTGCCAGTTCTGGGACTTCTGCTAAAAGCAAAGCATACATTTTCCCCAAATGACAAGCACATCAATTTTGACATCTATAGATAGAAGAAATTGCTGGTGCTTTATAGTCTGAGATCTGCCCCATGTTGTGTGAGGGGCCAAGGCCACCTGCGAGCAGTGGGGCTTGGGGAGTGCATTTGAGCCTTTGCAGTGCAGTGGCCTGGGGAGCTGCACAGGCACAGTGGGGAGTGCCTGCACAGAAACTGAAAACAGATGCAATTTTGCACATGACTCTGTACGGTTAGGCACTGCATTATTACAGCAAGTGACTATTACAGCAATCTGGTATTTAATTTTGAAAAAAATAGACCAAAAGATTAATGTTTCTTAGGAAATCATTTGGGTTTTCTCTGAATTTCATTTATATAACTGTCTGCACCTGAGCAGAGCTAGTATAAAATTCTTACCACTTAGCCCTCTGCATTTGCAAAAGCATGACTAAATAGTGTTCATAAGGGAGTGCAAATCTTTTGGGCATCTCTTGCCTGGAAAAGAGGAAGAGCAAGAACACAGCGGGTGTCACTGTGTCTCTTGGCATGCAAGTACCTTCATCCATGGGAAAATATTCCTGGTGATGTCTGTAGGTAGCACCATTCTCTTAAGTTCATTTCCTTTTATATGGCATAGCACGTGGTCCTTATGTTTACCCTCCTTGTGTACTCTCTTCTGTCACCTCCTGAAGGCTGCCACAATCCTGAATGACGCCCCTTTAACTTTCAGGGAAACTTAATGTTACTTCTGTAGCATGGACAGACCAAAGGTGCCATAAACAATGGCTGCCAACACTGTTTCACTCAAGTAAGTGTAAGTGGCGAAGGGCTTTGAGGGGGGAGAAATATGGGAAAAACACCCCATGAGTTTCTTTGGAAGGGCCTCTGGATATGATAGGTCTATCCCTTTCCCTCTGACACCTTCAGGGCAGCTGCAGTGGTTAATTCTTTCCTTTCCTGTTGACCAAGTCAAGCACAATCTGGTTTAATAGTTATTTTATCCTGTTTATGCTCTTTATCCGTGCTTTTCAATGCCTGGGCTTTGTTTTTAGGCCAGTTTTTCCAAGTGTTTTGCTTTCTGCTTAATGTACACCAATATGGTGCTATTGCAGTGTTTGGTGGAATGACTTAAAAAGAAAGAAAATTTTCATTTTTCTTCTGTACACAAGCATTACTTGAAGTTAAACATAACTAATTAATTCTGACATGTGTTTTATCAGTTGTTCTTGACCAAACTTACATGTTGGCCTTTACAATTCATTGAAGCTGTTCTGACAGTTACACTTTACAGAGTGGAAAGATACAGCGAGGCTGAACGACACACTGTGTATATGTCCTTATGATGGGAGTTCCTCATGATGAATGTTTCCGTGATTCATGTTTTTATAAAGAATGCCAAAGGGATGACTATGGATATATCACTTGTCATAACTTGTAGTTCAGTTAACAATAGTGGAGTAACTGTTTAAAAAAACAGCTATTGTACAAGAATGTTCAGTCATGTTTTCTTTGCAGTCCTTCATGCAAGCATGCCGTGGGATGTGCTAGACGTGTCTCGTGACTTTTGAATTGCTGGGGTAACAGGGCTGCTGCAAGTGAGGACAGATTTGTTAGCCCTGTGCACGAGCATTCCTGCAGCAACACATGCTCTTCTCACCGAACACCTTCTGGACAGTGCTGAGAGCTTTTCTGTAACTGCACTGCTGCTCTGCAGCGCTCAGCTCAGTCTGAGGGAATACACTGATGGAACTACAGAGAGAGGAATTTTCCCAATAGCCTGGACTTCTCAGAAGGACATAGAGCAGAGCAAATCACCACAGTAGTTGCTTCTGACATCACCAGCGTGTAAGTCAGAAGTGGCTTCGGGAGTATGAAAGTGGACCAAAAGAAGTCCCATTGCACAATGCATGGAGGCAGATCAGTCCCACTGTTGGGAACAGCTTCTCTGGATCAAGTGACAGTAAAGCTGTTTCTTAACAGAAAGGAATGATCAGAGTGGAAGTGGGGAGATAATCTCTGCAACAGCACCAAAGGGAGGCCCCCAAAGCATTCCTGTTTGTGCACTTCCTTGAAGGAGTTAAATTCATAGTAAGAAGTATGGATAATCTTTATCATTATCAGTAATAACATCGTGATCATAAAGAAGAACCACTAATACCAATTACCAGTGTAATCTGTTTCTCTGCACTAACTGAGGGAGAAGCCTGATTTACAAACAAGCCCAAAAGAATTTTGCTTCTATTCCCAAAACATAATACCAACAGGATGTCATAAACAACAGGAGGAAACTCTGTTGAACTTGTTCAGGACAGTTGACAGAATAGTAATCTCAAATATGGTATCTGGCTTGTAAATCTGTTTTATCCTAATTATGCAAGAACTACAAAGCTGTTTTGAAAACAGTCATTAAGCAAAGATTTTTTTTCTGATGACTACAGGAATTTTTTTTCTTTTTATTCTTTCCAAAGTATGCTTTCTTCCTCCCTCCAGACTGACTTCTATTCGCCATTAGGACTTGATACATTAATGCAATTCTGCAAACAGATAAGTGGCTTTTTTTGGCCCCAAAACTGTGATGGAATTGGTAAAAACAGAGCTACCTTGAGAAGACAATGAGACATCAGCAATTGGTGTCCAAAAAGATGAAAAATATGAAATCAACATATATTGAAAATTAGGCTATAGTTTAAGGAATATTTTCTTAAGCAAGGAGGAGATATTTTAACTCACATCAGTTCCTTAGTACAATTATTGTACATGTCTGCAAATAACCGTATCTCTTGTGCAGGCTATTTTAATCAGCATCCACATAATAATAAATATTCATCCTAATAGTAAGTAAGGTTTGAAGAAACCCATTTAAATATCTTGCTGCCCAGAGTGAAGGCAAAAACATTCTGGATATTTGATTAACACAGCTAAGCTGTGCTGCCGACAGTATGTGCACGTATGTAAACTTTCGGTTCCCCACGCTAACTTAGTGAGAATGAGAAGTGATAGTGCTGAAATCTGGAGCGCGGCACCAAACTAATGAGCTGTCAGAGCACACTTGCATAAAAAATTTCAAGTTTAAGGGATCGTGTTAAAAAGGATGAACCATCTCTGAGAGGCTGTGTAATCATTGTATAGTTACGAATCTATTGATACTCAGACCTGGTTTAATTACTAAGTAGGAAAAGCAGCAACATTCGCAGTACTTTTGAAGAAGTGTGGGCAGCTGTGTTCTATAGCTGTGTTGCTCAATTGTACCTTTTCATCAAGTACAGAGGAAGAAATCAGAAAATGTGCTCTTATTAAATTCTGAGGATGCTTTGTTTGGTGCTTAAAATAATCCAATAATGATATATTGTCTAATAGAACCTAAGAATTGGTAGTTTCTCATGCTTTTATCTTAGTATAAGACATCCCATAATGAGAATTCCACTCTGTTAAATTAAGCAGTGGATAATATTCAAATACTGCTTTTCATAAATTCCACGCTCCGGATGATGTTTCTCATTTTTGCAGTTCACATTTTTGCTCCTCTCCCCATCTTTCTGTGTCAATACTAAATCAAAACATTATATTCTTTTGATGTGAATGAAAATGTGGTGACAGATTTTGGGTGAAAAGTCCTACAATTCCTGAATTCATAACCCTAATCCAGGATCTACTTCCCATGAGAACTAAAACTCAGTATGTACTCTAATACTTGGTCTTTCTAAAGGCTCTTTCGTTACACCAGTTCCAGGCAGGGAAAGGAATAAAGAAATGGATAATCTTTTCAGAATTTTCCATATGCCTTGTACAGGGAATAGTGGATCAAGTGTTTTAAACAAAGAAAGGAAGGAAACTTTGATTTCTTGCCAAGAGATTGAAACCTCCTGATGTCTTGCCAAGCTGGTTTATTTTGCTGCCAGCAGTTGCCTCACCTTAAACAGCTCCTTTTCATCTGCCAAACCAATGGCAGGGAAGGAGACGGGCTCTGCACAATGGCAACGCTGGCTCTACAGAATGGCAGTGCTGGAAGAATCTGAATGGTTAATGCAGGGACTGATTCACTTTCAGAGTTTGGTATGGACCAGAAAACACAGCCAGCTCCAGGCTGGGGGTGACCTCAAGTGATCCCTAACCAAACTTTTACTTTTTCTCCAAGTACATGAGAGTTATTGGTTTTGTGAATGTTGATCTCGTACTGCACAGAAAATATTTAACTGCTATTGAGTAAAATATGACCCTGCTTTTCAGGATCCCATATATTCTGGGTTTTTTTTTAAATGTTGAGATTTACCAAATTTAAGAAACTGAACTCATTTAAAGTGAACTGAATGCATCGCTTCTGAAATTTGGTCTCCCTCAAAACTGGTGAGTGAGTTGCTGCAGTTACAGCATGTCCTTGGTGTTCATACAAGATTTCAGAGCAGTCTCTAAGCAGATGTACAGCACAGGTTCTTAGATATTTTGCTTATCTTTTTTCAGTGAGAAGAAGAAGATGAGGAAGATGGTAAGGTCTGAAGTCAAAGATTGGCCATGGGTACCACAGGACAAGGTTTTTAGTTTTATTATGCTAATAGGCCCAAGACCAGACATGATAAAATTATCTGCTGTGTAGTAAGAAAGCTTAAATCCTGCATACTCCTTCAGCCTGTTGTCCCAATTGTATTTATGCAAGGCTAATTAATTGAGGGATTAATCAGCTACAGATATCTGCTTAGTCCTTAGTCTAGAACTAAAATAGAGGGAAAGTTTTTATTTGGAGAATTATAAATTAAAACAGTGATGGAAATTACTAGTTTTGAGGGGAGGAAATTGTAATCAGTGAGCTGTCCTAGCAAACGTCTTCCAATTTTTGTCTGGATGGGCAGTTTGTTATTCCAAGATCCATGGAGCAGTCACTGCTCCAGACTGGAAACTGTTGTTCTGAAATGACCATGATCTTGACATTATCTGAAAAATAGACATTTTAAAATCAAGTTAAGACAGGATATGCAGGACCTTAAATCTTCACTTTAATCAGGAGTGGCAGTAAACGCATTAATTGTATTTTGTTCCTGTAATCTTCCGGTAAGGAAAAAACCAGACTCATTCTGTAAAAGCTATTATTTTAAATGAACAATGACTTTTTTTTTCCCCACAATAGTAAGAGAGGAAATGCTGCCTGAATCTTTTTTTACCCTTTGAAATACTTTCTAACTTGTAGTAAATCAAGTGAACAACCCTCTATTCATTTGTTTTTTCCTTTATGTAGCTAGCAGAATGCAATTAATGCCTCTACCAGCAGAAGTGATAGATAAGAGAATGAAGAAATAATGTTTCAGAGCTTGACAAAGGTCTCTGGGTCACCTAGATGGTATGAAAGTATTTGGACTGTTTAGAAGAAATTAATTTATTTTCTAATAGTACATGAAAACACTTAGGAAGCCTCCAGCTATGAGGCAGGACCTACAGCATCCAACTTGTGGTGCACACAGAGCTGACTGCAATAAAGTTCTGTGTCCTTCACTAGAGGGATGCTTTACCTGCCCATTTCTCAGTTGCTCAACATACAAGTTAAGAATTACTGCACAGTCACTTGTATAGTTTTCTGTTGCTAGTGAAAACATCGGTGGTTTTGTCAACTTGAAGGGCTTTTATTTCACTAAAGAAGCAAAGCAGTGGGGAGGGAGACAGAAGGAGGCACTTAAACAGCTTGAGAGCACTGTATATGTCCTCAGAAGAATGCAGTTCAAAAGTACTTTTTTTTTTTTTTCAAGAGTCTCTGTGGTCAGAGATGCTCTTCTGTAATTCTAAGTGGCACCCTAAAGATTTTTTTGGCTAATCTGCTGCTTCAAGTTCAGACAGCAGCATTTTTATTTATTTTTTGCTTAATGTTAACCCTTTTTAAGGCAGGGAAAAGTCTAAAGAATGAAAAAACATTATTTTTAACTATATGGTAGGACATACCCTTATGAAAAAACATGGTCCCTCTTTTCTAATTTGAGCAACAGGCATGAGCTCTAGTGAAAGAAAACTTCAGATTTCCAGATGCCAAATGGATTTATTCTGAATTAAGCTGCTGAAAAACAAAACAAGCGTACTGAACCCAGCACTACTTGAGTCAAACTGTACACAAACTTAGAGAAGTGAGTAATATGAAAGAAGGAATTCTTTAATTAATCAGATAATTGTCTCCAGAAACGGATTTATTACGTATGATTTGGCCCCAAAGAAGTGGAAATCTTATGTCTAGGAAACAGCAGAGTATGTATGTCACAATGGGATTTTATCTTTGCTGGTATTACAGAAACAAAGTTAGAAAATAAGATACTCTATTTTGTTTCGGCGTTTACAATTCTAGCATTAAAAACAGGACAAAAGTCTGTATAATTAACAATGGAGATCATATGTGACTGTTCAAGAAATGCATTGTTGGGCATTTGTCTCTTGGGTTTAGTTTTTAAATGAACCTTGCAGTATTTTTTCTGCTACTAAGCTGCTGTTGAAGAAAACAGAGATTGTACTAAAATAGAAAACAAAAAACTGCAGCTGAAGAATTACAGTTAAATTAATTTCAGGAATTAAATTTACTCTCATCAGGAATATAGATCAAAACGCATCTCATGTATCATTTTTAGCTGATTGTTATATTTACCTATTCATGTGTATAATTTTCATAGAAGGTATCATGTATTTCTCACTTTTGGCTGACAGACCCCTTAGTCACCAAAGGCTTTAAAGCAGACCAACTCAGGCTTTTTCTAAAGTGAACTTGCAGAAAGAACCCAAAAACCTCCCATCCCTAAAGTGAGATGACATTAGCACACAAAATGGCAAACACGAGCAAGAGAGCTCTTAACAGAGGAAGCGGTGGCTTATCACTGGAGCTGGATTTAAAAGTTTGCAAACAACCTCCTGCCCAGTGCGCCTTAGGGATGAATTCCTCGGGTTTGCCTTCCATTTGGGCAACTTTCAGCACATCCACACGTAGTTTACACAGCTCCCCGTTAGGTGCAAACACCCTTCGTTCCAGGGCTGGTTCTGAGCCTTTTCCCTGCTGCAAGCACACCCTGTTCATTCCAAGTGTCCTGCCTGCTGTGCCTCTGCCCTCCCCACCCTCCACTCCAGAGCTGCTGGCCCAGAAGGGTCAGTGCTTCCCCAGGCAGCTTCCCCTCTCCCAGAGGGCAGTCTGCAGAATAAGGGAGAGGGGAGCACAGCTTGCTGGGCCATTTAGATAATACGTGCATGTACAGTCTCTGCCCGAGCCAGAAGCAAAGTAAGAGACAGTTAAATAAATACAATCTTTGTCCCATCATTAACTCTTATTTTTCCACCTGCACATTAACCACAGGGTAAGAACTCTGCCCCAAATATAATTAAAACAGAAGGACAACAATGACAGAAGTAGAATACTGACAGCTTTGTAAAAAAATGCAATGCAGGACATTAAAATTAAATGTTGATTTTTGCACAGAGATACAAACTTTTTCAAAGTTAACAGTTGAGATTGCAAATGAGGTTTTGCCATTGGTGCCATTCCTATGGCAGAAAAACACAAATCCTGAATCCCCACTGGCTTCCCCCAAATCCAGAATTTATTAGGTCTGTACATTGTTTAGCAATAACTGCAGACAGTTTCTTATGCTGCATAAACAATTCCTCCTCCCACCTAAATACAGAGTTTCCAATTTGTGGCTTACTTGTCCCCCACTTTACTTAAGGGTATGTATATGTATATCAGTGTATGTAGATAAGATGAACTGGGTTTCTATCTTGGTAATATGAATTATTCATGATTAAGTGAAGCGGCCTAATTTAATACAGTTTTGAAATTAGGCCTCCTTCTAAGAATATTTTAAAATATAGAAGACGTATTTACAAGATATTTGGTAGCTGCCTTACCTGGATTTCACTGTGGCTGTTGACACGACGACGTAGGATCTAACAAAAAATCTGCTCTCATTGAGATCATCTCAACCACTTGACAATTACCAAAGGGGAGGGAACAAATAAAATTGTATTTCATGGTCAAACTTAAGGCAGATTTTTAGTATTTACTGCTGTAATATTTATTTGAACACTGTTTTGGGCAATATACAATGGATTTGAGAAATCAGCTCTATAGCATACAATGTGTTGAAAGCATGAATTCACTGCCTGCAATCTACACAAATAACCATTTTCTCTGCAGTCACTTGAGCGTTTTAAATGTGATTAACTCTTATTTTTCTGCCATAGTTACACAGGGTGGCCATTCCTCTCAAGTATTGGTTCATAACTTCTAATAACCTTGTTAATAACCTTTTCTAGGTGTTTCCAGTGCAGTGCCCAGCTATGCTTAATTTGTGTTTAAATGCTGAGAATAGTGTTAGTCTCCATAGCACACATGAAGTACAGTTCCTTCATCAGCTTCACAAATTATCTTCCACACACAGAAACTGCACTGTGATTTCTGCCAGAGATCACAACCAGATTTGCTCCTTAGGATGGCTGTAAGTACTTTGTTTTATTCATGTTATGAATTATTTTTTTAAAAATCCATTTCTGTGGCCCCAAATTTGTTAATAAATAGATCTCTCAGTTTTAATCAATATGTCTTTGGTCTCAACATTAGAATGTTTGCATAAATCTATGCAGATGGCTTTTATTGTAAATTATCTTGTCTTTCTTCTGATAGCAAACAATTTAGCAAATAAATAAAAAATGAAGATTGATGTTAGTAGAGCAACAAAGTGCCCATTACAACTATAGCAGCAGAGAACTGCAAAAAAGGGTTCCAGAACATTTCAGTCTGTTTTAATACTCAGGATTTGTTTGCAGATTACGATTTTATTTTCTCATGGACTCTGTGATTATACCAGGCCGCATTTTGACAGGGTTTTCTTTCAGTTTTTCCGTGAACTAGACCCTGCTCCTGCTACTCAAAACACTTCCATTTGCGCATGGGAAGTATCTCTCCCAGCATGGGGAGAAGATACAGCAGTTTTGCTTATTGTGTGAGCACTCAAGTGTGAATTTGTGTTGGTTTTGTCTGCACTACGAATCTGAAAAAAACCCTTCCCAAGCCACTATGGTAAAAACCTTGTATTTTACCATCATCTTGTAATAACCACTGTTGCCCTTAAAGTATATAGAGATCAGTTAAATGTTCTAGTTTAAGTATAGTTTCCTTTTAAAGGATTGCATCTGGCAGCAAGAGGCAGAATAAACATTTTTTTGATTATATTATGATTAGGAAGCAATGGAAAGGGAGGCCTGTTGTATGTGCCTGTCCAAATGTCAGAGAAATTGGAAAATACATTTGAAAAAGAATTTGAATCCTTTATTGGTGGCCCTTTGGGGAAAAGCTGCTAGAATTTACTGGGAATGAACCATGCAGGAGCCTGCAGAATGAAAAGAAATGGATTTATGGATCCTATGTATCTCTGATTCTTTTATATTATTCCTACAATATTTATTTATAAAACTATGTTATAGACTACAATATGTATCTACTGCTCTTTTGAAGCCACAGATAGCTGAAAATCCACAAAACTCAATTGCTGAGAATTAATAATTTTGTTTAAAATGATATAATAATTTGCTGTAAGGGTAATATATTCTTAACAAAAATGCTGTAAAAAAGTAAACCAAAAACAGAGTAATGGTGGAATTCCCACACATTCAGACTAGAAAGAAAAAGCTGACTGTCATTTTCCATTTTCAAAAGTTCTCCTTTTTTCAACTTCCTCTTTCAAAATTATATAAATAAACAGATTAACTGCCTAGCATAAAAAGTGGACATTATCTCAATTTGTAAGCCTTGTGACTTTGTGTGGGCATTCCAAAACTGTACGCACTATAGGGATACTCCCTTAGAATGAATTTATCAGGAACAGATGGACGTAGGACTTCACGGAAAAAATGCTGAGCATCTGCAGTATCATTTGTGGTTAAGGGGAGAGGAAGGTGGTTAGCTTTTAAACAAATCCAGCTCTCCTGGAGGGATAGAAATACTCACAAAGACTTAGTAAATACCCTCAGATAAACACATTAGTCAAGAGCTGTTCCTATAGATCATTAAATACTTTTATAACTTCAGTTTGATGCCACCATCACTAAGGTGTATGTAAGTAACACACACTATTTGGATTAGGAAGCAAATTGGAACATACCCAAAACAAGTAGGTTACAATACATTTTCACAGTTAAAGGGGAACCACATTTCAGTGGCTTATATAATACTGTGAACTTTCTGCTAAACTGTACATAAAAGCTGGCTTGCTATGATTTTTTTTTAGCTAATGTATGCTCAGAAGGACTAATAATAGGCTTTATGAGTCAGAAGCATTCATTAACTAAGCCACCAGAGTTTAAAAAACATAACAGCTGAGATCTAGTCTGTTTGAAGTGAACAAGTAAATTAATGTTTTAAGAAATAGTGACTCTTGTAAAAACACTATAACAATATGCTTCTAAATATTTAAGATTCTTTATTCTATGCAAAACTAGCATGTTAATTACCAGATTAGCAAGAATATCTTTCAAGACCAAACTTGAACCCATCTTCTAGATTTTGAAACACATTTGGAACGCTTGACTCTCTCAGTGGTCCCAAGGGGAGATGTGTTAGTCTCACTCGTGTCTGGTTACTTGAGAAGGCACCGTTTAGACACAGGGTTTGGTTTTCAATGAAGAGCTGCTTTTTACTTCAGTTACCCAGTTGGCTTGATATGGGTACAATTAAATCAAATTATTTGTTCAAGATCACTAAGGGAATCAATGACCCAACTGGGGGAAGAAAGTTGGACTGGGAAAACGGAAAATACTAGTTCCCATTGTGGGACAATTTCTCAGTAGCATTTAAGTAAATTAGAGGGGCAACCTATTGTATTTCAGAGTCATCTGCACAAACTGCTGCATTGTATAGACTAAATTTACATCAGTGGGAAAATGTAGACACAGAAGGAAAGCTGAACAAAACAACTGAACGCTTTCATGTGACAGATATCTTAACAGACAAACTAGATAAAGAAAAGAAAAATTTAAATAAAAAATTTTCTTCCAAAGCTTTTTGGTTTTGTAGGTATCACTTTTAGAGGAAAAGTTTTTAATTAGTCTCCTTTAAAAACTGGGGTTTTTTTAGGACCTTTGTAATTTACAGGTTTTCCTTTGTTGTTGTTCAATTCTATCTTCCCATTTTTTAGCAACCTAGAGGCATGTCAGTACTATCATGAAACTATCATGTCAGTATGATACTATGCCTTTCATCAGTAAGATTAGTTGACCACGAAAGACTTTTCCCTGCTGCATGCATTGATTACTGGTAAGAGTAATGAGTTGTCATCTTCTGTGATAACAGAAGGCAATGACATATGCCCATTAAGTCATAATTGGCATAATAAAATTTCGTGGTAAAGCAATAGTGAAATTTAGTATTTTCTACTTAGAACAGAACATAATCAAGGACAGAAACTCCTGCAATTGCTTTCTACCCTCTTCCTCCTTCCAAACCTGACCCACCTCCTTCAGGCCTTTAATTCCCTCCAACATCAATTTTTCAACAGTTTTTTGTCTTCACACACTCTTCATTCCAGCCTCAGTCTCCTGACTTAGCCGGTGCTGGCTTTTTCCTTGGCTTGCCGCCTGAGTCCCCTGCTGAACTCAGGATGTGGTTCTGCCAATCTAATTGTGGGCTGCTACTGAAAGGGGTAGTCCGGCCCATTCCTCCTACTGTCTGTCCTGGTCTCCCCTGTGAGCTGACTCAGGGAACTGAGCTTGTATAGTTCCTTTTCTTTCAGTTCAGCTCCCTAAATCAGGTCATCATGGGGTAAAATGAACACCAGTGCTAAAAATCAGTCCGGGTTGGAAGGGACAGTGCAATAGGGAGAGGAGGGACACCATCTCTTTCAGCAGCACTAGAAAATTAATGTGAGTTTCATCATTAAACTTAATTTTCAGCCCCAACCTCCTCACCCTGCCTTCCCTGTGCTTCATTTTCCCTTCTCAGCCTCTTTTCTTAATGGCTTCCCATTTGCAGCTGCCATTTCTGCTCCCATCCTACAGATACCCATCAACTCATGCCAGCTGTCTTGCCCAGCTCCTTTTTTCTGCATCAGACCTGTACTGATCCCTCGGAGAGACACCTTGTCAGTCACTGCCTGTGGTCTCTCACTCAATTGCTGTTTACAAAGTATTAGCCCAAGAGAAGAGGAAAATGTTTCAGCAGTTAAGACAGAAACCTCATTTTTATAAACTCCTCTCAAACCAGCTTTAATTAAAAAGCTCTTTTACTTGTCCATGAAAAAAATCTGAAGCTGAACTCTGACAGCATGTGTTATAAAATGGATAAACCCCCTAATAGTTATGAAATTCCTACAAATTGAGCTTTCCTCACTCTGAACCCTTTGTATTAAAATTAAGCAGTGAAATAGTTTTCAACAATAGTTACAGGCTCTTGTTCCTACTGTAAACAAATGCTGAATATCTGGGCAAAAGTCTCCTCTGTGTAATGCAAGTCAACTCCCATTGACTTCACAGGAGTTATCGTGCTATATATGAGAGCAGAATCCTGTCTCTGTGAATAAAGGAGTTTTTTCAAGAGTGAGGGGGCTCTGCACAATGAATGCATTTTTACCAGCCCTTTCTGATTCATTGGCAAACTCCCAAACACAAGAACTGTTTCTGCAGTCTTTCTACTCTCACAATGACACACATTTTCTTTTTCATTTTTAGTGGGAAGTCTTTTGTATTTTTTTTCTTGTGAAAATGTGTGTCTTATGTTTCTCGGTATTTTGTACAGCAAAGTAGAAAGTATTTCTCAGACACAGTATTTTTAAAATTGGTCTTTCCTGAGTTTATCATGTATCTTCCAATTCCAGCTTAAAACTTAGCTGAGGACAGAAAAGCAGATTTGAGCCTGATGCATACGTCTCTTGCAATTCAAAAGCTGCTTTGAAACTAGACTGGGCAGGCCCCTGTGGAAGTTAAAGTAGCCTCAGGGAGCTATCCAAGTGGTGCCAAAGTTGTGTCATGCTGTGGTCCACCCTAGACCCAAACTAGAAAAGAAGGGGATGGCTTTCTAGTCATCAGGAATTTTCTAATGGGCCAAAGTGAAGTTGCCTCTAACAACATGAAAAAAAAAATTAACTTGTGCTAAGGAACTGCCCTCTATAGAGTTTCTGTACTGGAAACAACTACAATCTTGCTTCCTATTGTATTTTACTTTTTTGCCCAGAGTTCTGCATGGCAATTTTTAAAAATAACTTAGCAGGTATGTTTGGACAATTAATATTTTTAAAGTTTGGATTTGTTTGTGTTAAATGGTTTACATTTTAATCATCATCGTACCTTATTTTCTTGAAAGTGAGTCAAGGTGGTTTCCCTCCCACAGTGCTTTAGGAAACACCAATACAATTGGTATTGCCAATTACACAATTACAAAGATCTGCCATGCAGATACAGCTGCCTTTCTAGAGAAACAGCACATTGTAAACTGAGTATTCCTAGTGCTGAATGGTCTGCGAGATGAGCCCAAATTTGACAATTGTCAGACCGCCCCCACATTCAGAACCACCACTGTCAGTCACTCTCTGTGGAACCAACTCAAATATGTCAGTGACCATCTGACACATACAACTGGACTTCTTCCAAAGCCGAGTTAAAACCTGTCTTTTTAAAGTATATCTAATCTCATGTTTAAAATGCAAGCAAATGTGTACCCACTATCTCTCTTGATATAAACTATTTAAATATTTAATTGCCCTCACGGTCAGGAAATGTCAACATTAGGTTTGTCTAGCCCCAGTTTCCTGCAAACAGATGCCACTGCCTTTGCCAGCGAGGTCGAAAAGGTCATATTATCCAGACCTCTTTTCTATATTTAAGTACCTGTTCAAAGTAATCCAATCTCTTGTCAGGTTTTTTTCTTTCAGAAGCTAAATAAGCTGAAATGCAAAAGCTCCATATTCTAAGTTAGCTTGTTTCCTGCTCCCTGGAGAATTTTGTAGTACTCTTTGAACTACCACTAATGTTTTCCTCCTATCGTAAATATCAGATGTAGCTGCAGGTGTTTTTGTACTGTTTCTTCACCAATGTATGCAGGTATCTTCTTTCTAGAAGACAAGTTTTTATGCACATTAGGTTGCATTAGTTCTTTTCCATCTCCTGTGATCTCGCACTGCCAGGGGCGTGCTGGTCCCCGGCCCAGACTGAGCCTACGCCTGGCCAGGGTCCTGCCCATCCGGACCCCAACTCCAGGGCTCTTGCAGGTGACCCTATAGCAGATTGTGTTGTCCTCATTCAGTACTTTGTATTAACTGGAGTGTGTAGGGACCTTTCCACTATTTTCCCCTGGGATCAGTGTCTAACTAAATGGGTTTGTATGTCCATGAGTCAGAATATTGACCGTTTTGCATCTCAGAAACAGCGGGATTTTCTGTGGAAGTGAGGATCCACCACTCTATCCAGTCAGGCTGGGCTGCATCAGATCACTGACTTTAAAAATGAGTACAGTTGCTTTTATAGTAAAATTGAGCTTCTGAAACTCACTGGAGCAGACAACAAAAAGATTCCTGTTTTTTATGATGTATGCCAAAGAGCTTCAGGGGTTGCTTGATAATACTAGTTCGTCTAATACTTCACTTTACATGTTATTTTTTAAAAAAAATATTAATATATTTAGATATTGACATTTCATTGCATAACATAGGGCTTGGTTGGTCCTTAGAGACCATCTGATTTTTTAAATCTCTATTGATTCCCTCGGTTTTTGCACCTAGGAAACTTTAATATTACTGACTCAGTATGGTGCCCCATCCCAAAAGATGGCTATAGGTACATTTTGCTGACATATTATTCCCTAAGAGTGTAGGATACCTATTTCAATCAACTGGGAAAAATAATTAAGCAAAACAGTTGTTAGTATGGAATTACAGTCTTTTGCTTGGTGGCATTTAGAAGAAAAATAAAAATGGAAGCAGCTTATTTTTGGCTTGAAATGGAATCTATTAGCTGATGAGTGTGACACAGCGTAATTAGCAACTGATAACGCTATTTTCTGCTGTTGTTTTACAGCAAATAGAATGATTTAGATGATGTACTGTAACAGAATAGACTATTGCAATCAGACATTCAGGAGGCAAATAGGTTTTTTCTGGTTTGTACTTGACTGCTTTTTGGCATGAATAATACCACAATTATCATAAAGATTTAAACTAACCATGCTGATACGTATGTATTTCCTCTTCATTAATAAATCCTCTTGTTTAAGACATCTCTTATATTGTTTCTCTTACATTTTAAGATGTAGTCTCATGTAGCTTCTTCACTCGGGTTTGATCTCTGGCTTATCGACTTACTATTTTAAGAACTGCTTTGATGTAGGAACTTTTCTGATACACTTGAGTTTTCAGAAGTGTCCGAGTAATGTCATTATTGATACTGGCTGAGGGATCTGTGAGAGAGAAGGCACTGAAGGTGACCCACAGGGCCGGGGTGCACAGTGGCTGCCACGGCTTCGCCTGGCACTGGAGAAAGGGAATTTCAGGGCTTTAGAGTGAGGGGAGTCTGGTCCTCTGCTGCCAGCCGGGGGATGGGGAATGGGGCTGGGTGTTGTTCTTACTTGCACCTTTAAGACTAAGACAATAAGCGAGCTTTGGAGGCCTTACGAAGCTGTATTACCCATAGCCCTCCTACAGCATCCTGACATACCGTGTTCCTTTACCGCTGTTTCGGGCTGGTGCAGAACTACAGGAGTGCCCAGGTGGGGATGACACGTGCGAACCTTTCCGTCCCTGGGTTTTCTCTAAGACGGCTGGGCATCAAGAACCGCCCCGCGGCGCAGCATCCCCGTCCCACACCGGCCGGGCGGGCAAAGAGGGGACCGGCGGGATCGGAGCGAGTCCCCCGGGCGGGGGCGGGAGGGGGGAGCGCAGGTGCGGTTT
>VWZG01013691.1:1021832-1046314 GCA_013396735.1 Grallaria varia | reverse complement strand
CCTCCCCCGCCCCGGGGGCCGCCGCGGTGCGGCCGTGACGGGCCTTCCGCCGCGAGGTGCGGGGCGGCCCCGCCCGCGGTGTGGCCCCGCAGCCCGCGCGTCCCGGGGCCGCTCCGGCCGTTCCCGACGCCCCGCTCCTCTCGGCGCGCCGGGAACCCGGAATGAATGAGCGCGAATTGCTTTTGTATTTGTGGCCGGGGGAGCACGGAAAAACCCCCAAAAAGTTGACGAGCCCCGATTCCAGAGTGAGCGTTGTCTGTCATCGTGCGTCACCGTGCTATATTTGTACCAGCGTGGGGCTTCTGGGCCTTTTATTTTCTTAAAGGAAGCTTTCAAAGGAAGGCTCCCCAGTAAAGCCTGTGAAAGCAGTGTTTATTTTCCTATTTTCAGGTAGTCATCCCATTGCTGTCCTCTGAGCTGGAAAGCATGTTACCATAATCTCGTTGCTTCCAATAAAAATATTTGGATTTTCCGAGTGTGTTTTCTCATATTAAACCATTGTACAAACGCTTAATATTAGGATGTTTCTTCAGCCCTCATGGGACATATTTACTGACTTCAGAAAATGCTGCGTCTCCTCCCAAAACTTGGATGTAGTTGGGATACTTAATCGTTGTGCTTACAAAACCAACAAGAATCTCAGCGTGGTGTGAAGGAACAGGCCAACGCATCTTTGGCCTTGACACAATCTCAATGAATACTAATGTTGAAATAGCGAGGAGGAGCTTTAAGCTGTGCATGGGATGTGCTTTCTCTGCTGTGCCAGTGTCTCCCGGCTATCGGGAGAGGGCCCGAGCTCTGACAGGAGTTCGCCTTCATTCACATGGAAATAAGGGCTTGCAGCTACTCTGCCAGTTGAATGGCAAAGGAGAGGAAATTTCCACTATGCTGTTGTCTAGTGATCCTTCTGTACAGGCAGGTTTCCTCAAGAGCGTGGGCTGGGCGTGTGGATTGCAGAAGTCTGACTGTGCCATGAGTCTGAGGAGCACAGACTGTAGGCATGTTAGAAATAGCTTGTAAGTTTTTTCAAAAAAAAAAAAAAAAAAAAGTGAACATCAAACCACCTTGTCTGTTTAGACCTGTCTCGTAGGGTAAGTCACTTAGGATGTTACTAGTCTGTCTTAGTCCAAGGCCAATACATAATATTTGAAACTGAGATGACTTAGTTGGTAATTCAGTTTCTACAGCTACTTGATAAAGGATGTTTTTGAGAAAGTATGTATAGATGCATAGATGTATAGATGGTTTGAATAATTTTACTGTGTGTAGTCAATTCAAATAATTTTACTTCATTAATAGGTTTTCTTTAGTGGTTTAGGATTGTGGTTAATGCTATACACCATTTCCTTACCCTGGCTATTAGGAGGTGAATGTTTAGTATCACTATAAATTTTAACTGTATTTTTTCATCAATATTTGTTTGTTTTGGTATTTTGTGATTAACATACTGTGCTTATTTAATTTGGTCGAAGTCTGACTGTTTTGGGGTGTGGTATGTGGCTTTCTGTTTGGTTTTACTTTTTAATAGTAGGACACTAATTGTGTGGTTCTGTTGGCACAGAAAAATATGCAGGGTTTGATCTCATTTCTGCCCTTGCAGTACTGGTGTGAGCTTAGACCTGTCTCACTGGCGGCTGCTCCTTTTCTGTTGCTGCTCTCCTGGCTGAGAGGCAAAGGAGGTAGGAGAAGAGAGTTCTGGTTGCCAGTCTGCTGGGTTTTCATGTCTCTAGGGCAGCGCGATGAGAATGCAGTTGGCTCTGTTTCTTCTGTGCATATTTCTCTTGTCTCGGGACATCTTCCTCACAGAAATAAGACACAAACAGTAGAGAAACTGTTAAATAATTATTCACAGTTACATGCATGTTTTGCCCTAGTCTGAGACAATCCCCGGGGGCTTATGTAAATTGTAACTGCAAGGCAGCAATTCTATGTGAAACCCAGTGCTGTGGCATTGGAGTGCTCCTCTATCTGCCATTTCCACACCAGGATTCGTGAAAAGATCGAACACAAGCAGCTCCTATACTCTTGTCATTTAACAGAGGTATGTTACCTCTTAGAGTTTGGTAGAGTTTCCTGTTACAGTTTGGTGGAAAGCCTGTAATATGTCTCCTCTTGCAGAAAAAGGTTAGAGAATTTCTCTTAATTTTTTTGCGGACTTGAGGGATAATTCAGTTTGAATCTTTCACAAATTGGTATCCAAACCTACACACCCTCCCCCCCAAACCTATTTTTAATTGCTTGGCATAATAATTTTTTTTATTAAAGAGACAGAAAATGCAGGGAAAAACTGTTGATGCCTTGAGGTGGTGAAGTTCTCAGCAGCAAGGCCTGAGGGTTGCTGATAGTCCTTGCAGAGGTGATGGGAAGGAGGATCAATCCTGGGCTCCACCCAGCATCTAATCAGTAGGGCAGAGAAATGAGGACTTGGCAGACTGCCACGTGGGGCTTTCCTGCAAGTAAGAGAAAAATCAGCATCTGATTCTGCCTGGAATTAGAATAAGAGTGGAGTGAGATCATCATAAAAGTACTGTAATGAGATGCTCGCTATGCACTCAGATGTGTCCATAGTCTTACGGGATAGGCAGTGAGTTCTTTTCACACAAGATTACAGAAAAGTAATTTGTGCCAAAAAAAAGGCAAAACAGACTCTAGAAATACTTCATCCATGGTCATGCTAGATGTCATGTCAAGTGTATTTAAGTCTTTCTGTAAAGCTGGCTGTGTCAAGGTGTCTGAGGTAGAGGTGGCGTTATCTTGAAGTACATAGGAATTCAGGTTACTGAGTTTTCTTTTGAACGCTTAGTTGTATCATTCAATGTACAAATATGTGTTTGTAATTACAAACAAACACAAAACCTCACCAACAAACTCCAGCACCTTATTTTTAGGCAAGCTTTCCACCATGTCAGTGGATATACAGTCTTGTTGGTTGCCATGGCAAAGGATCCAGTTTTGCTTGTTTTATCTTCACTGAGTTCCTGATTGGACATACAGGGCTCTCAAAGTTTTAACTGCTCTTCGGAGTCAAATATTCTGTGTTCTCTATCAGTGTTTTGGGCAGAGTTTTATTGTGATTTAGCTTTCTTCACAAGTAGTGTAATATTAAACATTCTGGTATCGTTGCCTGCCGTTGCAGTAGAATATTTTATTTTCCATGGCATAGATCACTCTGAAAAAAGGCCTTCTCTTGTTGCAGGTATTAGTAAGCTCTAGTGGTAAAGTGGTATTTGGGGGGGTTAGGGATTTTTGTGTTCTAAATGCTTAATCATGACATCTGACACTGGCTGTTGTGATTCCTTGCAAGAGTTGCACTGGATGCTTTCCATCATCTCCTGAGGTGGAGCCCTGGCTTATTGTGATGTAAAATATAACATGGGACTGACGTTATATTTCTTCCAAGTCTTCCCCCTTCTACTGTCCCCCAAATCTGGAAAATAGTAATTCTCAAGTGTCAAAGAAATAAAGTTGAAACATGATCAGTGATTATTTAGTATGTATAGTTACATTAGTTTAAGGAAAGAAATCCATCTGCGGGTGGACTAAAATTCCTTGATGTTCCTGGCATGGTGGTAGTCACTAGGAACATTACTTAGGTATTTAAATTCCACTAGTTAAAGATGCTGAAGAATGACCATGCAGGTGATAGGATCAATGCAGCATGGAATCCAGCAAACCAGAAAGAGCATTTAATTGTTGCTGTTTTGGGTAATGTTGAATAGTTGCGTCCATGTCTGTGGGAGTGTTCATAGTGATACCTGTATATATCTACCTGTGTATTACATATGGGTAGATTTGCCAATCTTGTTTATGCCAGACTGACATGCTTTTTATTACTTTTGCCATGTAAAGTTTGGAAAGCTTGTGTTCATCATAGAAATGATGGCCAGGTATGTGATACCTCCCATTCACCAGAGTCAGAAATTATAATTTTAACAGTGGCAAGTGTTTTGTTCCCTGCAAATGAATTCCAGCTAATGATGGTACCAACACATTGGTTCAGAAATAAGTTTTCCAGATTTGACTTGCTTGTCCTTATGGTTAGGATATGAAGAAGGGAGTTCGGTACTGTAATGCCCTGCAAAAAGGAAAGCAAACCAAAACAACTAGGTAAATTGTAATACAGAATTTTGTTTTTGAATTTTTCTTGAGTTATAGTTTTAGTGTAGCAAGATCTTCTGCAACAACTGAATTGATTTGCATGTTCGATGTGGTAGCTGTACTTTCTTTCCTTGGAGTAAATGTGGGGGATAGCTTTTCACTGTTATTTGGGTACATCTTGTTTCCTGACAAGAAACCCAGTGTTATGTGAAGTTATTTTGGCAGAGTTTCTTGACAGGTTATGGCTTGCTCATTGTGATTAGCTTAGGATAATTAGTACTAATAGGCTCACAAAGAGCAGCTTACTCAGTTCAGGCTGTTGGAAGTTGCAGAGGAGTTTTTTGTGTTTTTTCCCTCTTTTTAATGTGGAAAAGTAGCATAAATGGGGCAGTTTAGTGATCAGAGTTCTGCAGTGCGTTTACAAGCTATATTAAAATAACGATTAAAAATAATCTGTGTGTGCATGCACACACGTGTGCTCTGCTGGACTGGGGGAGCTTAGCAGAGTGTCAGGGCTGTGCATAGGAACACCATGGTGCTGGTATGCCCATCAGTAATAAACAAAGCGCAGGGGTTTGGTGGGGTTTTTTATTTGATTTTTTTTTTTCCAATGAAGTTTGGCATAATCTTTTAGAAATTAAAGTAACAATGTATTATGAAATAGGTCAGTGGAAAAAAAAAGATTTCCCTGACTTTCTTGCTTTTACACTAATTGCCACAGGAGCTGCTTGTCTTGCCTTACATGCCAAACTCTTTTTTTGTTCCATTGGAACTGTTTGATGAATGTCTTGGTCACTTGATGGAAAGTGTACTTTCTATATAGCTTGATGAAAGTGTATTCAGTAATTGATTAACAGGGATCAAAGTGAGAGCCAACCAAAGGTTTTGTAAGGAAGCTTTTTTGTATGTTTTTGTGATGCCCAGAATACACTGGGTATTAATCAGAAGATCCTTGTTCTGTTTTGGATCCAATTAAAGCAATTACAACCTTATAGGTAAAGCAGATTGCTGGTGTGCCAAATACAGATGCAGTTTTTGTAAGGCTTTTGCTAACTAGGATTTCTACTGTTTTTATGTTCTGTTTTCAGCACCTAAATAGCTTTTAAGTAGCCTTAACAATAGTTTATAATAGATGTCTAGCCTTCTTGTATGTTATAGGGAAAGCTTGTTCTTGTGTTTGCATACTTTGCTACTTCTAATGGCTGCGTAGAATCTTGCATCTTATTGGTTCCAAATATATTTTAAATATCTGATCACTTTCAGACTTCAGGAGATTGGTAAGTCACTTTCTCAACATGTGAAATCGAAAACTAAAACCAAACAAAAAATCCAATAACATTTGGATGATTGCTGGAGAGAGCTTAGCCTAGGGTAAAGGTAATTTGGGAACCACCTCATTATTTTGATAGATGCACACTGAATTCTTTCAGGAGAAGTAATACAGGTACTTGCATCATTAGCAGTTACAGGTTACCGTGGGTTACTTTTGCACTGAATATTTCAGTGCAAAATGCACTCGGTTTCTGGGAAAGGAGCCAAGGATTAGTCTTCCTTCTGTCATCTTCCAGTGGACAGTAACATATCACTGTGGTACAGTCATGTTTGCTTTTGCTCTTTCTGTTTCTGTGGAAGGCTGAAAAATATTGCACAGGAGTGTCATGGTAGGATGTCGTGTAATGGTTTTGATAGTTTTCTTTACCTGAGTTTTATCTCTGGCTTCTGATAGCACCCTTATAGCTAGGATATTATAAAAATTGAATTTGTGCCATAATTTGGTTTTGTTTTTGAATTAGAAAGGTTTTGAAGATGGCTCTCTGTCCAAGTATCTGATTTCTTCAGTACTTGTATAGCTTCCATTCTTTTTGGCAATGTCTGAGCATGTGTCCTTAAGTCTCAGGTGCTCAGTCTTAAAACAGAATCACACACACTCTTTTAGGTTGGCATTATATAGTCGATCAGTGAAACTAGTTGAGGCTGGTAACATCTGTGTAACTGGTGAGTTCCAGCAAGATTGCTGGGTGGATTGGTAAGCAGGTGGATGTGTTAGGCAAGGGCTTGATAAATCTGCATAGAAGGCTTGGTTTGTTTTCAAAAATCTGTGGCAGAAAGCATTTTTGCCTTGAGAAGGCTCTTGTAACAGGATCTATGTGTGAATGAATGCTCTGTGTGGAGTTCCATCATGTATCAACTAGGGTTGATAGGTCTAGATCCAGTGTAATAATTTTATCTTTTCACTCAGTTCTTTCTTACCAACAACCCATTTCTTTCCACACACAGAACTAAAATTCCCTTAAGTGAGTGAAACTTTTTTTTAAATGCATTGCTTAGTCATCTTTGCCAGCTTTCCTGTATAGCTCAAAGAGTGGTTTTTAATGGTTCTCTCTTAAAAACATACATGTAAGTGTTAAGAAGCAGAAAGTATTAAGAAAACCTCTTTGAATGCATTATTGTACACTGCGCATTACATATATACGCTGGAGGCGTATTTATAGCTACAAACATTGTATTGCTTATTTCCCATTTTGACTTTCAAAATAGGTAATGGAATTAGATGAAACAAAAATAGTAATTTTAGCTTTTTCTTTACAGGATTGATCTTGCTATTCTATCTGGTATTCTATGGCTTCCTAGCAGCACTCTTCACATTCACAATGTGGGTTATGCTTCAGACGCTGAGCAGTGATATACCAAAATATCGTGACCGGATTTCTAGTCCAGGTAACACTGTATTTATTTTTTCATAAAACTTTGTGTGGTTTAACAACTTGTTTCATTTGAGAGCTTGTTTGAATATGAACTACTTACGGGAAACTGTGATTATTCCTCAGTTACTTGCAGGTTGTAAAGGTAAAACTTGGTGTGAGGCAAGGTTTGTATGTCTACAGCATAAATTCAGTCAGTACCTTTTTGTGTGTATGTGCTAACTCTTGCCGGTTTTTCCTCTAAGCTTTTTTCAATTGGATTTGTCTTGTATGTGGACCACAATTTTACCTGCAGATTCACGCAACGTGCTGTTGGAAAAGTGGGATGATAATTTAATCAAATGGCTTTAAAGATACTATAAGCCAATTCTCTTGGATCAGATGGAAGGCCACCTTGGTTAGGATTTGATACTTTGCAGAAGGTACAGAAAGGCTGTGCTGTGGGTGTGATGCGCTCAAGAGCGTGTAAGGACCGTGGTACAGAGGTCTTTTGGAGGTTTTAGTACAATATCAGGTAGTTTCCAACTGACAGGGAATGCCTGTGAGTTTCAGGGCTTGTTGGCCTGTTATGCAGGGATTCACTGAAGAAAGAGGGTTGTATTGTGATGAAGTCAAGTCCATGTAACATGTAGCTGCCATGAAAAGTGGTGTCTTGCGTCCTGGAACTGCTGCTTCCTTTGCATTTGTGCCCATCCAGTCCCACTGCTGGCTAGGTCAAGGAGCTGTATGGGCCAGAAAATCTCATATATCTCAGTTTTTATAAAAACTTGTCTTAGAGACCAAATTTATGTTTAAAATACAAAACTGAATGGTTATGCACTGTTAATATTTTGGTGGGAGTGAGACAACATTATTTTTTAAAAATATTTTTCCCTTGCTTTAAACTCAAAACTCTTAATTGACAACATCTTGCAGCTGCATCCACATGCAAGATGATACAGTAGTCTTTGTATGAGCAAGCTGCAGTTGGGCCAATGTGATAAACTTCTCTGGATTCTGAACAGACTTTTTTGGTGTAGTATTCTAGCCTTCTTTAACAAGTAGTGTCTTGTAAGGGATTTTGAAGATTTGTGCTGTTTTTACAAGCTAAGAAGGGGTTAGATGCTGGAAAGAGTAACAAAAAAAAAAGCCGGGAGTGGTGGTGGTGGGGAAGAACGTGGCTTAGTTGACCATTTTTCCCCATTTCTACCGTGGAAGTCAGAGCCTTGGTAGTGGATGGAGCTGTGACTTAATGCTGGACTTGAGTGACATTTCTTCCCTCTTGCAGTTCAGGGTATTAATTTTCCTTGGCTTTGAAATAAGACATAAGGGATGTTTGTTTAAAAAAGTATGTATGCCACAATTAGTTTTTAGTCTAAAAATTCCTATAACATTTCTGAATTAAATCTTTTTATTAACAGTGTCTTTAGTAACACATACGTAAAAGTTAATAAAATTGCTTGTTCTATTTTAATGTTTCTCTATAACTCTGTCATTTTTCACTTACAGTGAAACATGTAATGTTCCCGGCTGTAAAACTTAAAATTATAAAAAAAAATTCTGCACACAAAACCTGGATGGCGTAGGTCGAAGGTTTTACTCTTACGTTAAACATACTTGGAAATCTCACAATTGATTGGTTTTGTAATTGATCTTTGACTTGCTTTGTACACTGGGATATAATAGTATAAATCAAATCCAGATTTTTTGTTTAATCCCTCTTGGAATTGTAATATAATGTAATCTCTTTTACAATCCTAGATGTGATCCTGTGCTGACGTTGTTAATTCTGTTCCTTTAGAAGAGCCCAGATCCTGCATCTCTCCCAGTCTATGCATCAGTCCTTCAGATAGCTTTTTCTGTAGAGTTTACACCATAATCTTTAGGCACACTGTGATCCACTGAAATTGGAGCAGTCCCTTCCTCTAAGGATATTTCTGAAGCTCCACTGAAGCAATAAATCTCTTAAGATTATTGTTGCATTCATTGATGACTAGTTTAGTTCTTTTGTCATATTCCATTCGAAAAACCCATAGATATTAATAATTTCATATCCCCTAAAAGCCCTTAGTGTGTAAAACCCCTTCAGTGATTTTTCAGACCTGCTAATAATTATCTTGTATTGTACTGAATCCCAGTTCAGCGTGAAGGCCAGAAAATGGCTGTAATGGTACAAAGTAATCTGCAGTTAAAATAGTATTTGTAGTTTTATATGAACTGTCAGTCATTGAAGCATTTAGTTGTGGCTTCCATGGAAATAATTTAACTGCTAAAGAGGATCTATGATTTATTTGGAATCCTACAAAAAAGCTAGACTAAAAAAGCACCTGGGTTTTTCTACTATATGTTTATCTGCGATAAATTTCTAGTATGTGCCTTTCTTGTTTCCCAGTTGAAAGAATTTGTAAATGATTTCTGCCTTCAGTTGAGAAGCTTGGTCATTTCCATAGGTGAAGCCTTGGATCTGCACTTTCGATATGCTTTCCAAAACCTTACTGTGATTGATTAACTACAGTAATGTATTAAGAATCCAACATTAAGACAACTTACCCAACTTTATCTTCCCATTGCAGTCTTATCTTCTTAACTGTTTATTTTGTATTCAGAAGGTCTGATTTTATTTATTTATTTAGGGGGATGAGTTCTGTTTTCTGCCTTAAATTTTATTCATTTGGAAATTCCAGTTTTAATTGGTTTGTCAGAGGATAGGAAACTACATAGCATCCTAAGCTGATACAATTAAATTGCTGCTGTAATTGCAGCTTCTTCCTTTATGCCAAATTTGACTTTGATCAAACCGTTTTAATATTCTAATTTAGAATAAAATTAATCTGATAAAATTATAGTTGGGTTTGTTTGTGTTTGGTTTTTCTTCTTTTGTGGGACTGCAATGTCAGTTCTCAGCTATACTTGAAGAGACGGATGCATAGACGCTCACCTGTTAATCACAGCTGCAGGGTTTTGCCTGTGCTAGCTGTTTGCATTAAAGAAGAGTTACCTTAAGGTAGTGTGAATAAAGCAATCAGTCATACCCCCTTCTTGAACAGATTTAATCTCTTCTGCAGTGGCTGGTGGTGTGGTGCTATTTCATCTGCTGCTGAAGCTGTGATGAGTATTGGAAGCATTGGGTATCTGTGCTAGTGCCAACTCCTGATGGCAAAGGCTGTTTATTAGCAGAGAGTGCCTTTCCTTAACGTGCTACAGAAAAATCCCTAAGATTTAACTCCGCACCTTTCTTGACACGTGCTGGGGAGAAGGACAGCTGAGCTCTGCTGACGGCCCATGTGTGCCAAAGCTGGAACCTGGCCCTTGGAAATCCATGTCTGTGTTTCTCCTGCCAGCTCTGCCTCCCTGGCTCCAGTACCCACAGCCACTGGGAATGGTGGTGCGGCAGGGCCTGGGGGGCAGCTCCAGAGCCTTCCTGGTTCCCAGGGCCTGGCTGAGCCACGCACCTTTTCAGGGTCAGGCACCTGTGTCCTCACAAAGTGTCTTCTATTCTCCATGAAACAGATGGTGCCTAAACTTTCTGCTTGAGAACATGGAGAAGAACAAAAAACTACCTTGGCTTGTGTGTTTTGATTGGGGTGACTTTCAAGCCATCTTAATGCATAATCAAGTTTTTTAAAATACTTTTTTTGTCTGGGTTTCTATGAGAATAATACAATCATAGCTTCACTCTGCATTGTCTAACGCTTTGAACCATTACTTGAACTGAAGGTTTTCTGGGTGTGGTTTTGGGTATTTTTTCAATTATTTTTAAAGTTTAATTTGCTGAGTATGGAAAACGGGAAGTGAATTGGTAAAAATCTTTGATTGAAACTGATTAAGCTGCTGATTTTGCTTTTCCTAATCACTTGGGTTTGCTTTGTGAATTGCAGTTTTACACTGGCTTGGATTTAAGTAATAATTAATGTAACATTGATTTTGGTAACTGGCTTCAAACACAGACTACCTTCCAATGCTGTGTAATACAGGGGTAACATTGATACTTCCTTGCAGATAGATATTTTCCTAATTTATGGGTGTTTGAGTAGGTTAGAGCGGTGTAGGGATGAGAAGTTGTTTAGTCCCTAACTTGCCTTTTTTTTTTTTTTTTTTTTTAAAGGACTTATGATTTCACCAAAGCCAGACACTGCACTGGAATTTTACTTTAACAAGAGTGACAGCCAGTCATATGCAGAATATGTTACTACACTTCAAAATTTCCTTGAATGTAAGTTACTTACAACTCCCCAGGTTATTCAGGAATCTTTGTCTTGAGAACATTACTCTCATTTTTTTGCTTGTAGTTACTAGTTGCTAATGGAGACTTATGCAGGTTCAGGGTTACTATAGAGATGTGTATTCTTAAAGTATATACTTTACAGAAAAGGGTAAGTAGTGAGGAACAGTGGAGTACATAATGGAGAGTTTTGGGTCCTAGTCCAGTGTTTTGTTGACATGATTATTTAAATACTGTAAGATGTAGAAATTTCATATGCCAAAAGAATGCAATGTAAAATAACATGGGTCATGTATTTGGAGGGAAAGTTTATCAAGACTTACTTGATTAGTCTTAATCTAAGTGATTTGGTAACTGAGAATCTTTTAGGAATTTGAGTGTCTGTTTGAAAAAATGAGGCACTCAAAAATTAAATTAATTGGAATTTATTTGTTTTCACCCTGATACACAGTATTTATAGGCAGAAATATTAAAATACTGATTTTAGAACATGCAGAAAAGGTAACACAGGACAAGACTGAAGGATGTCAAATCACTAGTTTGTCATACATTATTTTGTGTGTGTGCCTGCATGTACACTTCCTCAAGTAATACAGAAATCAATTAAAAATATTCATAAGTTTTAACACCTTAAAAGTTGTAGGTCACTATTGAGAAGGTGCTGTGTGCATGAACTGCTTTGTTAGCTACACAAGCTATACTTGAATCTCTCCATATTCATACTTTTGGTGCCCACTAAAAGCTTCTGTGAGTAGGCTTTTCCTCCAGAGCTCTGCCAAAGAGGGATGCTGCATTTCCTAGCTGCCTGCCTCTCCTGCATTTCTGGGGGTCTGGCATCGAGGATGAACTGCCCTTTCTCCATTTTACTTTGTTAACTGGGGGGTCGGATCTGAGAGAGGGGGAAAACCCACGAAATATCTTAACTGTGAATAGATTAGCATTTGTGAGAGCATGATCTGTGTACTTGTGAAACACAAGAAAGTGAGAAACAATTTGGGCTGTTAGTATAACATCAGTTATACTATCTGATGTAAGTCTAGAGGCAATTTAATAGTACTTTTTGAAGTACTTGACTTTTTCCTGTGCCTTTGTAAAAGAAGCATGTGCAGAGGGAAAACTGGTTCAGTTTTCAGGTAAAAACCTTGGTTATTTATATTTTAATACATTATTAGTTTATAATATGTAATCTGTTTTTGTGCAGAAATTAATGGTGTTGTGATTGTTGTTACAGTTTGAAGAGCAGAACAATGTTATTTCTTTTGTAATACTCTTTTTATTCTTTCATTCAAGTACAGTGTCACTTCTTGGTAGGCTTTGAAAAAGTGTTCAAATGGATGTGAGACACATAGTGCTCTGGAAACAGTTCTTCGAGAGAGCTCTTTGACCAGTAACACTATAAATTATATATTTATATAGGCACCTGCAGGCTGTGGCTACTTATATGTTTTATGACACTGATTTACAAGGTCTTTCTGTTTCATAGCGTACAATGATTCAAAGCAGTCCCAAAACATAGACTGCACACGGGGCAAGATTTTTGAGCAGAATGATGTGGCTGTTAAAAAGGCCTGTCGATTCAACCTCTCTGATCTGGGACAATGCTCTGGAAAGGAAGATACAAATTTTGGGTATTCTAAAGGAACCCCCTGTGTGCTTGTGAAAATGAACAGAGTAAGTGCCTGCTTATTTCATAATTCTTACCCGTTGCTGTGTGAAAAATGACTGTGGAAAGGAGTGAAATATGTGTTCAGTTTGCTGCTCAAGATATTTGCACTTCTAGAATAGTGTCATTTACTGAAAGGTCTACCAATTAGGGTTTCCAGAGGGTAGAGTGAAGAGTGAGCTTTTTCAGCATTCTAATACTTACAGGTATTGGCTTTGACTACATGTATCAAAACATCTGAATCCCATTTTAAGAAGTAATTTGCTTCTTACTTTTCTTACTGTTCTATGAAACAGATTCTAGACCAAGTAAAATATGTTTTACTTTGTGTCTGTGTTCCAGAAATCTAACTAGAATGCAGTGTATTCTGTAACTCCTAAACGATAAAAGGTCATGAAAACTTTTATTAAGTATTTGACTTTTCAGTGGTGTTACTCATTACTGGAATTGCTGACTGGATTGAGCCATTGATGTTGTATGCTGAGTGTAAAATAAGAGAACAGTCTTTTCTATAGCCACTGTAACTGTTTGAGTTGACTTGAGTAAACTATTTAAGCTAACAGTATGCTAAATATTTGTCCTAGTTTAAAATTGTGTTCAGATAAAAGTGACACTGAATAGATTTATGCCACGTATGAACTCTGTCATTTAGTGAGGGAAAAGGTCAAATTCATTCTGTAAAACTGGAAAGAAGGAATAAGATCTCTAAATATTTTAACTTTCTCTCCTTTAGATAATTGGATTAAAGCCTGAAGGAGAACCACGCATACATTGTACACCTAAGGTCAGTTCTGAATGTAAGAAGTAAGTGTGTGGTTAATTTTCCTTACAAGTAGGATGAATAGTGAAGTAATTTATTTCATTCTTTTTACTTCTTGTTAGAGACTTTGTATTTTTGTTTATTTTTCATCTTACCTATGTCTAATCTAGTTTTAATGTCTGTAATTTCTTCAGTGTACTTACAAAAACATTTTTCAGTTGTTTTTTTCATCTTTAGATGTGTTTAAGCTACCTGTCTCTGCTGTAGAGTTGAGGAAAATACATACATGTTATTTGTGGTCTTATTTATTTATTGTGAGTTATATTTTGTTTTCTCATTTCATAACCTGTATTTTTATTTTTTCTCCATGCTGCAAGTGCACCTTAGACAATTTTATAAATGATGGGTAAGACATTGTGTGGAAACTAATGTTACCGCTCAAGTAGAAGTTGCCTTCAAATCAAGTATAAACTACTGACAATAACAGCTAATCTATGCATATTTGTTATGTACCAATGGATTTACACAGAATGTTTTCTGGCAATTATAATAATTACTTTGACTTGCGGATATTTTTCCTAGACTGCTTGGGGAGCATTGAAACCCGTGGTAAGTTTGTAGCTTGAGCAAGGGGCGCAGTCATGGCTTTTAGCTTGAGGCGACTGATAAAAATGTAGGCTGGGAAATCTCCTCAGTTAATGAGACAAATATGTGTAAGGGTTTTTGCCTTCATCCTGTGTACCTCTGGTAGGCACAGATTTTAAACTTGATTTTTGTGGAGTCTTTGAAAGTTTTGATCTCTGCATGACAGCCCGTTGCAAGCAAAGGGGATTCCTTTCTTGAGACTGATTTCTTTGCTTCCATTCTCAAAAAAACCATTGTCCTCTTGATCTGAGTTTTAACATAAAGCAATTAAGCTCCTTCTAGTAGTCTCTTTCTTCTTTGACTTGTCTAGTTTATCATGTTTTTTGTAATGTGATATCCCAAACTGGACAGAAGTTGGCCTCTAGCTGAGGTGTTGTTGGTGGCAGTTTCTCCTTTTGTGATCACATTGGAAATAATGTGTCTCAAGGTGAATGTGCTGCTTGTAATACACTGGCCCTTATTTTAATTGTTTTACTATGCAGATAATTTTTTAAAATTATTTTCCAGTATATATTTGTAGATGTGATTTCTTGAAGTTGAATTTCTATTACTATTTTTAGCCCCTTCTCTGTAATTTTTTATGGTCATTTTAAAGGGATCAAGTTCCCTGAAGTGTTTTGCACTGCTTACAGCCTGGTCCCATCATTGAATGAATTTGGTTTTACGTCTCACAAGTCCTTATTGAAATCACTGAATAGAGTCCAGAATAGTCATCCTAATTTCCACCTGAAATACCTTGTGGTGTGTTGAAAACTCCTGTTCAGGTGATATATAAAATATTGATGGTGATCCTATTTTATGATGATTGTATTTCTTCAGCTTTCTTGTATCGATGTTCTATGAGTGTGGTAAAAGCTGTACTAAGCAAATTACAGATGAACCATTTTTCTATCCTCTTAGCTGGTTTCACTATCAAAAGAGTAAGTTTGAGAACAACTTGGTTCATAAGGATGGGCTTTATTGCTGTTTTTTTAACCCTGTGAGATACATTGAAGTATATTGTATGTATTTTCTTGCATCCTCTTTCTATAAGTACACTTAACTTAGAGAATTATAGTTAGAATATAGTTAGACATTCTCTGATGATTCCCCAAGCAGAGTCATCCTAGAGCGCATGGCACAGGTTTGGGTCTGGGCAGTTCTTGAATATCTCCAGTGAAGGAGACTCCACAACCTCTCTGGGCAACCTGTCCCAGTGCTTGGTCGCTGCTCAGTAAAGAAGTTCTTCCTCACGGTCAGGTGGAACTTCCTGTGCATCTTACAAATACTGAGAGCAATTTGGGGAAGTGTCTGCCTGGACTTAACACCATCTGACACTAAGTGGAATGTTAGTTTATACAAGTCTCTTGGATGCAAAATGAGGTTCATAGTTTCTCTCTGCACATCCTGCCAGTTTTTGCCACCTGAAACATTATTTAAGTTTTTCAATGTTAAATTTATGTTCTTCATGCATTCTCCTGCGAGGTAATTCTTCTTTCTTCTCCCTGTGCTTTTTCTGTGAGACTTTTTCCTAAACGGAAGAATTAAAAAAGGTAGATCTGTGATTTCAAAGCCAGCACACTTGTAGCTGGATATGCTGTCCCCTCTGCCCTCATCACCGTATCCGTCATCACTTCATTTCTGTAGATGAGGGAGGTGAGTGTTTGCAGTGGCAGACACTAATGACACCTGGTTCTTCCTCCTGCACCCTTTCCCAGAAGGGACTGCTCTGTGGTACTCTTGAGAATCTCCACAAAGCGAAATAAACCAAAAAAGGTGGTGTTTCCAAGAAGTCTGAAGATCAGCATTTTAGATCTTTAGTTTGGGGCTGGAGCTGTGCAGTTTCAAGTGCGCTGGAACATCTTGTAGCTGTGTTCTTTCAAGTTAAAACTATCTGTACTGGAAACTGGTAGATTTGATGGAGGGTTTTTTATGTAAGGAAAAGAAAAAAGCCTTAATTCCAAAATTCATCTATTTCTTCTGTTTAGTGACTATTTGATTTTGTATTAGGTATCACTTTGTAGTGTACACGAATGAAGAATGGCTGTATGAGTGACACTATGTGCATTGCTCTTGTCAGCATACTCAGGGTCTGAGTTAACTTGCTTTCTGTGACAGAAATCTGTTGATTTACAGTTTCTACTAATGCACACTGCTCTTTATCTTGTGCACGGATGTCATTTATTCTTCTCAAGTGATGTAGACCATTCCTGCCCAAGTTCTTTCCTTGGGTCTTTGTATATCATCTTAACATCTGAAAAATTATTCTTTCTAAGACACAGTCTTAATGAAGACCATGTTAGTGAGGGGGAAGTCTCTGTCCAGCTAAGTTGTCTGATTTTAGATTTTCTGACTGTCAGCAACTTTTTATGGAAACTAAATGGTAAGAGATAAAGTGACACTCACTAATGGACTGATTCTCTAAGTTCTTCAGCAAAGACAGCTTGATTAGGTGTTTTTTGGTTTATTTTTATTTAATTGTTTAGGGATATTAACTAGGATTAATTATTAAAATCCCAAACCCCACAGCAGTTGCATGAGACAGGCAGCAGCATGTCCAGAACCCCTCTGCTATTGCAATGATAGCCTAATGCCTATATAGCTGTGACTGCATGCATGCCTTGTGTTTAGCTGCTCCAGAAAGCACTACTCCTGTTTATCTTTCCTATGTTATTCTGTATTCTGGTTATTTAACAGTTATTTCAGAAACATATTTGAAAAATTAGTATTTTCAGCTGCATGAGCTTTAAATAAAATAAAGAATAATGGTGAAAAGCAACACATTTCTGCTTAGTAATGATATTTGCAAGCTCAAGGTCCAAAATAATAAACATATATTGAAGAGTTGCAATAATTTAGACTGCAAAGGAATGGGAATGTGACCATATCCTAAAAAACATACTGTATGTTCTTTTGAGGAGGTCAGAAGAAAGTAATCTTAAGCTGTGGTTTGGTCTTTTCTTGCTGCAGTTGTCTTCTGAACTTTGCAGAGTATCTGTTTAAATCAGAGCTGTTGTATTGGTACTTTAGCAACTGGCAGTGTTTTTTTCTAATAGACTTTGAACTTGTGAATTACGCTGAACAAGCAGTGATGTACTGGAGATACATTTAGTATGGGGGCAGGAGGGATTGTTTTAATGGAGTGTCCCTTGATTATGGTAATATATTTACCTTATTACAGAAAGTCATGTTAGATGTGGGCATTTCTTAGGTGTTTGGACGTGCAGTAGTTCGACATCCTGCCAGAATACATGACCCTGAGGAACAGTGTGTATAGGGAGAGGTGTCTGTGTCTCACTGTACTGATAGCCTGTGTCTGGCAGCTCAATCATATACACGTACTGGGTATATCTCACAGATTGAGCGACTCCTTAGTCAGAAATTAGGCAGCAACTTTGTAGGTGGCTGCTTCTTACTGGAAGATCTGGGATTACAGGGGACAGTCGAGTGATAAGGCATGCTTATGTATATATTGCTCCTCCAAGGTGGTGATGACACACACAGCTCCAGTAACATCACCATTTTAAACTTGGGTTTCTTTTTAGGTGGCCTGTATTTGAAGGAAACATACAGACTTGCTTGTGGATCCTTGGGATTTTAGTTATATATAGGGGCTTTTTGGTTGTTAAATTATTCATTACAATGAATGTCCTCTTCCCCCTTCCCCATTTCTTTGACTCATAAGAAAAGCATGAAGGCAAGCTGTCTTGACTTGATTGCTAATTTAAATAGTACTGTTAATCCTTACTGTAGCAGCATGTAACTATTTGCCAACATTAAATCTGTTTTAAAAGTTATTCTGGAAGTTTGTACCTCAGTTGCCTTTTTTAAGTTGCACTTTATTATTGGGGTGTAATTCTGCTTTTGTATTCATTTCTGTGCAAGCAGTGTTAAGGTTTAATTTTGTTGCTGTCTCCAATTACAGGAAGAAGGCATGGTTGAAATAAACTATTTTCCTCCTTATGGTGCGATAGACTTGATGTACTTTCCATACTATGGGAAAAGCTTGCATGTAAGTCTGCCTTAAAGATGATCTTCGTTTTGTGTATGTTTTGTTTCTGTTTGTATTTACAGTTACTAATATCAGATTGATTCTGAAGTTTGATGTTTGTAAATGAGGAACTCATGAGGAGTATTAGATATGCAGAAACTGCACAGTGCTGGGTGAGATTAGAGACGCTTTATCAGACAGAAAGAAAGAAACTGGCATTGTCCTAATGAAGAAGTGGCTGCATACCATCAATGTTGAGGCCATCTGCTCTTCTTTGGTCACTGATATCTTCTGGAATCTTTTTGAATGCAGAGAAAGGCAAGAAAAGTAAACTCATATTATAGTACACTTTCTAAAACCTTGGGGTTTATGTACAGGATATTAAGTTTATAGTTCCTTATGGTATTATTGATTATATTTCTTTGTGGCTCTGTAATCTTACTTTCTGTTTGCTCTGTTTTACGAAGGACTTCACAGTAGCAGATGAGGCTTTTTTAATTGTTGCTCTTATTATTAATAATCATCTTATCTTTGTTTGATTGGTCTACCTATCCTCATTGTATTCGGACATAAGTTTTATTTATCTAACCGAAGAATACTTCAGTTTAAAAAAATCGTAAAACTCACTACTTTAAGAACACAGAATACATAGAGCTAAAGCTCTGGTTTCTTTAAAACTTTAATTTAGTTATTTTTTTTGTTTTCCTACCTCAGCTTATGATCACTATATGCAGAAGATTTGTACCTTCTGTAAAATATAAAATTATGTTACCTATTATTGGCCAAGGCGTTTAGTCTATTAAACATTTTCATGGTTCACCATTGAAGATAAAGGTACTTTTTAACCATAAATCTATTAGATCCATAGTGTACTATGGTGGGGGTTACAATTTCCCCAAAGTGACTTTTGTTTTAAATTATCCCTTGGTCAGTTATTTTTCCAGTGTACTCTGTAGTTCCTTGCAGCAGTTCCATAACCTTTTTAACCTCACGTGGCTTTTACTAATGAGGAGGGAGTTTTGTTTCCTTCAACATTTGCTTGCATGTTCCTTATGGTAGTTCTGTGTTTTCCATTTTGTTGCCACATTTGGGATTGGTAAACCATCTATTCACTTAGACATGCAAGACAGAGACAGAGTTGCTGTGCTTCCAACAGCCATGGAATGAAAGAGGGGAAGAGCACACTGCTTTCCTTAGAAATGCAAAGTACAGCATTCATTGGCATGGCAGGAGACAGTTTGTACCAAGGACAGAATGAAGAACTTCACTAACAAAATTTCCATCCTGTGGCTATACTGATAGAAAAGCAAACATTATGAGAGTAATGAAGACATGCAAAGCTCAATGTTACTCTTTGCTTGAATTAAGTGATCAAGAAAAAGCGTACTTTTCTAATTATAATTTTTCCCCCCAGTTATTGGTTCATTGTCCTTTCATGTTCACTTTGTCATGTGGAATAGGGGCTGTGGTTTTAGGGATTCTTGCTTATGTGAGGCTCAATTCTCACAACGTTAGTATACTGAGGAAAACAAGAGGCAGTAGGAAGAGCTGTGAGAAGTTTAAGTATTTGACTAGGTCTCAAGAGTCTGGATTGACTTCTTGGCTATGCAACAGAGCTTTTGTATCAGTGTGGAACTGTTACTTTATTCTGTAAAGGAGTTAAGAAGATTCAACTAAACTTGTTGCTCTTGTGCTAAGGTAGGAGCACTCAAAGTACTAATATCTACACTCTTGAGTCCAGGATGGTTATTTGTCTTTTGCTGCTCAGTACAATGAGCCCAACTCCCTGACCTTAGAAAATGTTCCCTTTTTCAGGTGATCTGACTTAGTTAATGAGGATGCTGACCCTCCTCCCCACATTTGCTATCCAGTAAAAGTACATTCTGGCATCATCTGTTTTCAAAACATCATAGAAAGTTGTGTACTTACTTGAAAAATCTTGGTTGTGAGAAGACTTCTCTCCCTGAGGAAACATGGGGATTTTAGTTTTGATTTTTAGAAAATTGAGTACCTCAAGTGTGGTATCACCCTTACAGTTGAAAGTTTTGAGGGTGCCTTGCCTTGCTGCATTTGCCCCTTGCAGTCTGAAATTTACAGGAGCACAGGAAAATTTCTGATCCAGTAAAACCACTCTCCGGTGAGAGCAGTTACTTCAATCTATTTCTTACGAGTACTTCACATTGAAGATTTTAGCACATTCCCTTCCATGACATCGTTCTTTGTAAAGGAGCCTGTGAGTGTTCTGTAGCGTTTCCTCCGGTAGAGAAAATGACTAAAACCAATGTATTAAGGAGTCTTTTAAATTGAGTGGGGAAAAAAATCTTAATACAGAATTTTGTTCAATTAAAATTCAAGGCTTAAACTTGTGTAATACTGTAGTGTTGTATTTAGTCCATTACTTATATGAATTCTTAGAAAGAAAATAAATACTGCTTAATCATCAGTATTGACCTAAAGATATTAATAAATTATGGAAATACTTTATGAACATTGGATGAAATGCTGCCTCAACAATGTATAATAAATAAGTTCTTATTTAATTCATAGGCACTTTACAAGAGTAATTGAGTTGGATATGAGGTATAATGTTAGATTGGCAAAGAATTGGTTCTGCTTTCATATTTAAATTTTAATTTTTATTACAAGGGAGCTGAGTCACCACTTGTAATTATTCCACCAAATATGATTCACCAGGAAGGATACAGTGAGATGTTCACAGAAAGATTCCTGTGTAAAGCTGTCAAACAGATAACACCTTTTAGAATGGTTTGCTGCTGAACAAGGAACTATGGGATAGGGTAGGAGGGAAGATGGTTTACTGGCATTTCTTGAGCCACACTTAAAACCCTGCTAGAAAAGTTACATTCTATAGCAGATTTACTCCCACTAACCCCAAACCAAACCCAAAACAAGCAGAAGAGACAACAGAATAAGAGTAGGATGATAGGAAGGAAGTCACTAACTTCTGAGGTTGTTTCAGGTGGAGGTTTCTAGAAAAATTGGACCTAACATAGTAGAAAAGGGTAAAGTCATAGGCTTCTTGAAGATACTGTGACTTAAATTGTCTTGAACAGATTAGTTAAGAAATAGTATGAAGAATGTATACCTGACTAACTTGGAAAAAAAACGTGTTCTTATCTGAGTCAGGTTGGGCTTTCAAAAGTTGGGTTCTTAATTAGCTTTTTCTTAACTGTTCTGATGGATTAAATGTTAATTGAATGCTAACTTGCTCTGGTCTCTCAAATATTTTCCCCATCTTTCTGTTTACTAGGCTCACTATTTACAGCCTCTAGTGGCTGTTCAACTAGCAATTCACCCCAACAGTACCAAAGAAGAAATAGCAATTGAGTGTAAGATCCTGGGCTCACCTAATTTAAAAAATGAAGATGACCGTGACAAGTTTCTGGGACGAATTGCCTTCAAAGTTCAGATGTCTGAATAGCTGGAGTAAATATTCTCCACAAAGTAAATGTTGTGTTGTCTGTTTTGTATCAGCTGGACATGCCATTCTAGGTTATGAGACCACCTTGGAGAATGTTAGGGTGGTTTATGGTGTTCAGGGTAGCATAATAACATGCTTCCAAATTGTATGTTTAAAATCCCTTAAAATAAACGCCTATCCTGCTTTTGCCTGCCCCATTGGAACAGTGTACAGACTATAGTTATGTCATAGGGACCTGTAAATAGCTGTTTTCAAACACATAATAATGGTGACCTTTGTCCTGTTCTAAAATGTGGTTCTATCCCCTAAGTGAGTGTCTCAAGCTTAATGTGCTGTGCTCTGTAAATATTGTATTGATTTAACACTGGTTTAACTGTCATATCTCAATGCTGACACAGTTAGAGGGGTAAATAATAAATGGTACCTGATTGACACAGTGAGTTCTTTGTAAGAGTAAACACCTCCAACATAAATCGTGTGTATGGGAGCGGGTGGGTGGATGGATGGCTGTGTGGAGATGCCTTAAATTGTAGGCTGGATGGCGTGGGAGACCTGAAATGGATTTTAAGAGTTAGTATGGATTTCTGAAAATAAGTGCTCAACTAGTACTTTCTTGTGCTTGTCACTGTGCAAGTATTGTGTACATGTAATACTTGGTATAGAGTTTGGTGTTCTAGCTGAGGAATTGAATCTTTGTGTTGTTAATTGCTTGTAATATGTGGAGCACAAATGAAATTATACAATATTTTGAAATTTTTTAGTTCAGAAATATCAATAGAAAACAATTAAAATTGTTTAGGTTCATGGTAACAGTTGTACAACAGCTGCTTGAAAGAAGTGGCTTCACTATTGTGGGAATAGGCTTTCATTTTCCAATTAAAAAGTTTCCCGAAGAACCTCTGTTTAAGAAAACAAAAGGAAAAAGAAAGGATTGTCTTGATTAAACATTCCTGTTTAATTTATATATCTGTTTCGTTGCATCATTTTAATATTTCTCACGTCTTCATCTGCTCTTTCATCTTGGACTTTGTGTGTGTTTTGTCATCATCCATTTACAAAATTCGGGTCATTAGCTGCTTCATAGAAATACCCCGTTGACTTGGAATGGATTGCTGGTAGTGCAACTTAAAATGAAGTTCTGAAAATGCCCACAGACAGCCTGGTTTATTTGTGACTGATGCTCACATTTAAACCAGGCTGACCTGTGACATGGGGCTGTACCTTCAGCAGCTGTGCTGACATGTGATTCATGTTACTCTTCCCCAGGGGTTGTGTTTGGTCTTGGGGGGTTTTTTTTGAGCACGTGGTCCACATTCTGGTGTTTTCTCAATGTTAAAGACCACAGCAAATCCATGTTTGTGTAAATACCTGCTTGTTCTGCTGGTTAGGCCTAAATTTGTTACTTAACAACAGGCTTTTATACCTAATTGTTACAGTGGTTTTTAATATTTTATTTAAACAAATTAAATTAAGGATTTCTGAAATTCAAGATCCAGTCTTAATGCCCTGCTTTGAAGAAGTTTGAGGCCAGTCTAAGCCACATTAGTGAAAAACTAACAGCTGTGCAAGCTCACACTGGTGCACAGTTGGAGGAAGCTGCTCTTACTGGGACTTGAACAGTGTCTTAAACCTCATTAAAAATAGATTTATACTGATCTGATACCATTCAGCATGCTTTTTTGTTGTCTACAAAAGAAAGTTGTTGTTCCTACAATATGCAATGGATATTTTTGTAATAATGGCATGCATTAATACTGAATGAGATGTTCTTTTAAACTATTCCATTACTAATGTTTTAAATTATGCACTTTTAGAGCTGGGATACCTGGCTTCTTGAAGATATGACTAATTGCTTCTCCATGTATTAATACTGCCTGAAAGTATTTTAATAGTTGTGAGGGAACTTAAGTGTAGATGTTGCATCTGACAATGGAAAGGATTTGCTTCATGTAAAAACTTTTCACAGTTGTGTTCACTTAGGAATGGTAAGAAGTTCTGGAGAAACACTCAGTTTTCAAATGAGCTTGTTTTTTGCAACAGTTTCTCTTTTGACTTACCTATATAGACAAAGCATGAAATGGCAACTCTTCACCAGCACTTTTCGGACAGGTAAAACTCAATAAACTCCTGTTCTCCCTAGATTCTGTGCAAGTGTTTTGGTTTTTTTGGTTTTTTGGTTTTTTTTTTATTTAATGGTTATTGCTTGGGGGAGGGGGGAGAAATCTTTTGGAAGGGTTTAGCTATCAAAATTAGCATGTAAAAAGGTATGTAGGTAATGAGTCTAATGTTAAGCTATTTAATTAAACTGAACTCTTTATTTCTCTGTCTTGAGTAAGTAAATGATATAGCAGTTATCTTCAAACAGGTATACAGACTGTTAAGATAGACTAAAATTACTAATTTTCTTTGTGAATGAAGATTTCTTGGACTTTATTTTAAATTATGATTAAAGATTTAAATTCACTACCTTGTTACCAGAAGCCTGAAATGCTTAGCTTTTATACTGGTAAAATTTTCCTTGTCTTATTAGGTAACTTTAGTATGTTCAAGTCTGGAATAAGGGCTTTTAATTTTAAACATTGTGAAATTGCCTGTTGTTGCAGATGCTGTTTTATATACCACCACGACAACCCACTTGTGTCCAGGTCAGCTGAGGGACCTTCCCCCTCCCATGAGCACACACCAGGGTTGGAGGGAATGCTGAAGAGAAGGTTGTTAAGGGGCAGAGTCAGTGGTAGGTGTCACTTATATCCGTCATGCAATAGATAAGATCCCTTGAGGAGACATGACATTCAGCCCTGACTGGCAATTACTTCCAGCTGGGCATGATGCTGCTTCTAGGACACTAGTAATGAAAAGCCTGTCCTTTTGCACTGAAATGTCTGCTGGAGTAGTTCCCCAGCTGTAGAGAGAAAAAGAAAAAATCTGGGTGCAAATGAAGAGTAGAGGAGTTGTAGACTAAAGGAGTTGTGAATCAGTATAGAAACAAAGATACGGGGGG
>VWZG01013691.1:959879-1021819 GCA_013396735.1 Grallaria varia | reverse complement strand
AGGGGGGGGGGGGGGGGGGGAAGGCATTGGGTTCTGTGTTTTTAATCCCCTGCACCCTACCTCTCTAATAGATTTAGAAAGGAAAAATGTATTTCTCTGCACCAAGCCCTGCTGACAGATTTCCTACCATTTTTTTTACTGCAGTGTTCTTGCGAACCTGGTACTGAACCTGGATTTGCTCTATTTCAGGATTTTTTCTACATCTCTGTGAAGCTTATCCATCTAACTTCTGGAGGGTATAAGTTAAATAGAGCTTGAAGCTGAACAAGAACTTTGCATGCTTAAGCATTCAGAGACTTCTTACGAAATGAGATGGGTCTCCTGTGATGGAGAAAAATTACTTAATTGTATAATTTAAGATTTGCCAGAAAAATAGATGCCAAGAGTATGTGGGCAGCTCTTGAGTATGGATTTCAAAACCTCAGAATGCTTGAAGCTTCAATCTTCATCTTTTTGCAATTATTCAGAGCTTTGACCTTCCTGCTAGTGAAACAGTCGTCATCTTGCTAGTCGGGTACTTTGTTAAAGCACATCAGCATTCACACTAAATTTACTGTCATATTACTGAAGCCTTTTAATGAATTTGTTTAATGTTTGTAGTGTACCTAAAAACTAGTACTTTTTCTCTTATAGAAAAAAATCAGTCTCTTAACACCTACCATGAAAAATCTTGAATCTAGACAGGTGTTTTTTTTTTTTTTTCATTAATAGAATATTCAAGGAATAAACGTGTTCAGAAACAGTTGTTCAGTTTTGCCTCTAGGTCAGATCTGGTTCTACCTGTTGAGAAGAAACTTCATCTACAATAAGGAGACCTCTGGCCTCCCTCTGCTACAAGCTGCTGCAAACTTGGAAAGGGCCTGAGGTGATTGTGTGTCCTACTCATGTACACTGGGAAAATAGAATTATTTCATTTAGTTCAGCCCACCCTCTGCATCAGTACTGAGTTGTTTTCCTGGTTTGGTATTTACTTCTTATAGGCAACAATAAAGACTATGTGGGGTTTCCTTGCAGCTTCCTTTTGAAGAATATCCCTTCTTTATTGGAAGCTTTATGTGTATTAGTTGCCCTTCAGTTAAAACATGTAAACTGTCATTGTGTTAGAAGAAGCATTTTAATACAGAAGTTAAGAGCGAGTTCCTCTGTAGGATTCTTCCTACAGTTTTTCTTCCTTTCTAAATGGAAGGGGAGAAATTGAGAAAAAAGCTAACCCAAAAATCCAGGTCATTGCAGTTTTGAAGTCTGTTCATTTGGTGACTGAGATCTTGATGTAAAATCAGTGTTGTACAAGGGTTATCAGAAGCTTGTGTGTCACTGTGTAGGTAGTTTGGATCAAACAGCTCTAATAATTCATGACTAAAAGTAAGGCTTTTTTTGTCTCTAAATCTCAGGCAAACACCTAAGGAAAGCCAACAAAGAAAATCTCAAAAGTACTTACATCTTTTTACGTGGTGCAGCTCTGAACAGTGAATATTGCGTGGAGCTGTGGAAGCAGTGCCTCCGTTTGATTTTGCATTACCTGAAAGGAATCACATAGAGTTTAATCTGAATTTGGCAACAATTCCTTAAAAGAGCTGGTGGGTATGAAAGTATTTGAAGTGATAAATTCCGTATTTTATTCTAGAAAGTATACTTAGCTGTATATCTTATGTGTTAGAGAGGACTGTCATCTTCTGAATTTGCTTTGCAGTTGTATGGAATAGAAACGTGTCCTTCCAGTACCCAAACGTTACGTGACTCCTGAGCATATTAATGTTATTTCTGTTTTTCTGGCACAAGAGAGCCCCTACAGTGATAACTCCTCCAAGGTTTATTGTCCCTAACAAGGTCTCTCTTAAACCTGCTGTGGCTACAGATTCTAACTTGCTGCCACTTCACTCCTAATTACAACAGGAACAGATGCACTTAACACTATAAATATTTTAATGGCTATTACGTACCAAGTTGTCTGAACATTTTAAGTGTGCTTGTGAATGAGAAAAAGCATAATATAACAGAGCAGCACTGAGTTTCAGTGTAAGGAGTTGTTTTTGCTTAACTCCTGACTTTTTTTTTCTTCCTTTGCCTTTCAACTTTCAAGAGAAGTTAGCATATGATTAGCACAGCATCTGTAATTGTGTAAGTTCCTCTCTAAATTTTTAGTGTTAAGACATTGCTTAATTTAAACATTATTTACAAGTGGTGGCAAATTTCAGACCTGTTGATTTAAATGTTAGTTTAAAACAAATCCACAGATAAGATTATGAATCTTAATGTGCTCTTAAGAAAAATTGCTCTGCCTTCTGTTGAGGTGGCAGCTCATTGTTTTGTCCTCTTGTTCCTCTACTAAATCCCTAAGCAAACTGCTCAATAATTCATGGAGCAATTCACTTTAGGCCAACTATAGCTGAAGGTGTAAAGTTAGGAGCTTTCTGAGACTTTTCCCCACCCTCAGCATACCAAGTGACTGAAGCCCAGCACAGTGGTACAGTAAAACACAGATAATTATTGACTTTGTAAGAAAACAAATCCACCTCTGAAAAAAGCAAAGCTGGATTCAGATAAATACCTCCAGGTGGTTGTAAGTCTTAGTTATTTCACTTGATGTCTTGTATTTGTCTTCTCAGTGGATGATCCATGGACACCCATTGCATGCCCAGAGCAAGTGCTGTCTCCCGAGGCAGTGGTTCAGCTTGAGCTGGAGGAGTTGCCTTGCAGGTTCATTGTAGTACAGTCATATCTCCAGGCTTACAACCCTTGTGCTATGGAAGAGAAATGAAGTTGTGTGGCAGGAGGATGTAAGTTTTGAAAGGTAGTTCAGTCTGGGTGCTTGTGGGTTGAGGGGACTTTTTTCCCAAAGGTAATACAATAGCTAAGGAGGATATAATATGGACAGGTTAGGAATTGGAGGGCTGTCAGGCACAGGACAGGGAAGGTTTGTAATGCTTCAGTGAATTGGATGGTAACTTCACTGTTGAGTATAAGGAATTAAGCTGACAGGCATAGAAAAGTTTGCACTGAGGTTCAAGGTGATTAACCTACAGGTGCAGCTTGAAGCACCTCTTAATTTTATTAGCTGTCTTAAAGGACACAAAACCAGAACTCAGTGAATAACAACCTTCAGTAAATAAAACCCCTTAATTTGACAGAGAAGTAATTGAACCCAAACCAAGAGTATACCAAAATGCTTGTAGTTTTGAGGGTTACCCATAGTAGTAATATCCTCACCTAAAGTCAAGGCATTGCAGGGAAATAATAAAAGAAAGATCATTTGGGTACTGTAGTAGTAAGGTACAAATTATACTGAAGTGGCAGGGCAAGAGCAATAACTATGTGTTGAAACAAGATAAAGCAGCTGTTGGGGAATAATACTGGATCTCATTTGGACTTTACTGTTTTGTCTGCATGGGAGAAGTCATGATGGTGTGTACTGTTTGCTTCAGCCACACTTGAAACCTAAGGAGGGGAAAAAAAAACCCACAACCTTTCCAGGATTGTTCTGAAGATCTACAGTGCCCCATAGATCTTGAACTTTAACATAGTTTGCCTGATTGAAATTTCCACACAGTGGAATGTGTCTGGAGTCCTGTTTCTCATATGGAAGAAGGAAGGGATAGTAATCCCAGTTTTTTCTTACTAATTCTCTTCTATTCAAAGCTTAGTTCTGATTAATAGTAGGAAAAATTCTCTTTGCTGTCTTTCTTCTAGTAGTGTTTAGGTCCCTGGCTGTTCACATTTGGTAGTGTAATTCGTAAGTTCTCACAGACTTGTTCATTGCTGGAGTCTGGGAGGATGCGTAGAAGAAGCTTCCTTCTACAACATAACTGGCTGCTGGGGCAAAAGAAAAGATCACTGTATTGCTAACCCTGTTGTGTTTGGTCATCCATCACACACAAACTCTCACCGAGGTGTTCTTCAGGAAACTGCACCCTAGACAGGCTGAGAGAGAGCACGCAGGTCAGTGCATATGTAACAGCTTCCTGATTTTTGACATTTGATCTTTTTGGAATAGCTTGCACAGTCTCTAGCTGAAAGTAATAGGTATGATGATTGATATGGATGCTCCTAATGGTTTGACAAATACCTTTAAGTCTATTTGTCATCTGTATTTTATTGGATCTGTGTGCTTGTCTCAAGACTTGTTTCCTGCTGCAGTGTCACAGTCAAGCAGAAAGCTGCTGCAGTGGATCTCGTGCTTCCAAGTGCCCCAATGTGTTAAAGTAGGTCAGAAATTGCATAAGATGCCATTACTGGAAACTGCTGTAGGCTGACTTGCATATAACTCAGCAGTGCAACTAGCGAATGCACTCTGACAAACAGAAATGCAGCTGTGACTTAAAACATGACAGGAGAGCTCTCTGACATCTCCCTAGGACATGAATGGCTGTGGAATCATGAGATGTCTTTGCCCCTTCAGTTTGTGTTCCTGCTATCTGCTGAGCCAGAGCTGCCTGCCCGGCTTGTCAGAGGTTTCACATTGTTCTTGTCAGCAGGGAGCTCAGGCACACGGCTCCTTAACTCCTTCGTAGAAGATGCATTCTGCATTTCCCTGCTTACCAAGCTCCTCTTGGGAGCAAACATACACAGGACTCTGAAAATCTTGTGAATTTAAGAATCTGTAATAGCTCTTCCACTGACTGAACGGTGGCTGGTGAATAGTAATGGCCAGTGGGAGTCTGTGGGGGTAAGTGCACAAGGTTCTGCAGTTTCTGCAGGCTGGAGCAGCCACTGCTGCTCAGTTTAACCCCAACATGCCCAGGCAGCTCTGAGCAGGACATGATACTGGCATTTTCCCTCCTTTGTAGCATTGTTGCATAACTTCAGCACATTCCCAGGTACCCAATTCATCCAGTATTTTACCCTCTTCGTAGAATTACAAAAATGTGCAAATGGAAAAGGAAAAAACAATTCTGGAAGTATGTAGTATCACCTTTAGAAGCCACTCAGTGTGCATGTTTGTTCTGCTGGATGTGTATCCTGTGCCCATGGAACCAGACTCGCTTGGTTAGGAATGTCTTGGCCCACTCTGTTCCATGCCCTTGTACTTCACTACATTTTGCCTTCAGGGTTTTTCATCTTTTAAGAGTCTGAACACGGGTAAGGGCAGTCTCCTGTATTTTTTTTTTCTTGCTACTGGTATTTTTGTATCCGCTTTTCCTAACAGAAGTTTAACTAGATGAATAGAAATAAAACTCCCAGCTGGGGGAGGGGGGATTATAGCCATTAATCAGTGGGGTAATTGGCTGCAATTATCTTTTAAAGTTACTATATTTTTTAATTATCTTTTAGTGCAGTGTATTTTTTTTAAACTGAACAGAAAATACACTTCTTGGTGGATGCATTTTCTGAAAGGTTTGAAACAGGGCTACTCCTCTATGAAATGAATTAATGAGTGGCAAGAATTCTCCAAACTGTGTGGTTGTTTCTGAAAAATCTTCAGCAACCAGGGCTGCTTTATTTCCTGGATTTGTTGCATCTCCGGTGGTATATCTACCCATCTGTCATCGTGCCAGTCACCCACTTCCTATAGATAAATAGATGGCTCCATACCAACCATCTCGGGAACACACAATTGTAGTGTCAGATGGGCTGGAAGGGTCTTCAGTTAATGTGCAAGCCTCATCAAGTCTCTGCCAGTGCAAAAGCTTCTGCTCCTCGTTTTGCTGCTCAAAGGCCAGCAAATACCAGTGCTCTGATACAGCTGACTCAGTCATTTGGAGATGGACCCCAGACAGAACATCTCACATTCAATCTTAATTTAATAATCCTAATACATTGCCTGGTGACAGAAAACGGTAGATAGGAGCTTGGCAGAACTTGAAAAAGAAAGTTTGTAAGCCTAGATAGAATGTTTGGAACTTGGCTTTAGTCATGCTAATGAGATGATGAGAAAATATCAAAGGTGAAAAGGCTTGAAAGTAATAGAACTCCTGGGCTTTCCCCTGACATCAGCCTGGCCAGCCTGACTGCAAACAGCCAGCAGCTGTGTTAATTTACATCTCACACAAAGTTACCTTATTAACAATAGGTATAGCAGCTGCTTCTACAGTTTGGTTAATTTAGTATTAGTAATACTTAATGACTTTGTTATGGTAATGTGGAAACGTTGTCTTAGAGTTAAGATGATGATAATTCTAAAAAGCGTTTTGCATCTTTTTCCAGCTTGAAGTTTTTGTGTGTAGATTCTCTCGGGCTGGTTGTGTTTTTTCTCTCCAAGAAGAGTTAAGGATTTTCACCTTCAGAGATTCACCATCCCTTAGATCTAAACACCCAACTGTCTTTAGTTGAATCACTTCCTTTTCCCCCAGTTAATACCATACAGATTTCACACACTTCATATTGTCTTCCCCAGTCATGATTATTCTGTATTACCAATTGTTCAGAATTTTGAAGTAACAATCTTATGGTAAGAGGCCACCTCTCTGAATTTCATAAATCCAGTTCATACAGAGACTGAGTTGGACAAGTCCCAGGCGCTGCTGTGGAGGGCTTTGAAGGAAGGACAGATTAAAGCATCTGTCAGAAATGTTGGGTTCTGGCCACTTCTAAATTAAAATAGGCTCTCCAATTCCAGCAGCTGGACAGTACTGACCTATAGCATGCTCCAAGCTCCGGAATTTGCTCCAAAAGCCCTACATTCTGCTGGAGGGTTTGCGATGGGCCTTGTGAGGGTGGATGGCGCAGGCGGGCCCTGCTGCTGGGGCTGCTGTGCTGGTGGGACCCCCGGACAGGAGGGGATTCATCTGAACTCCCGGCACAGGAGGGGATTCATCGAACCCCCGGCACAGGAGAAGGGTCATTCAAAGCCCCCTTGGACGGGAGGGGTCCATGGGAACCCCCAGGACAGGAGGGGCCCATCCGGACCGCGGGCCCTGAGCCGCCCCCGGAGCGCACTCGGCTCTGTCCCTGGGGACTCCAGCGCCGCGGCCACGCGCTGGTGTCCGGAGGGTCCCTGGGGTGCACCGGGGGTGTTTCCCTCCTGTCAAGCTCTGCTAATTCCATACTCTTCAAAAGTCACGGACATTTACAAAAAGGTGGATTTAGCTGTGTTTGCCTCCAGGTTCCCGGTATGCTCAGGCCCCGGGGAGGGTCCAGTGGCGCCTTTCTCTTCGCTGCAGGGCCCCGGCCCCTCACGGCGGGCACGCCGACCGACGGAGGGCGGAGCGCAGGTACGGCGGGCTGGGGCAGGGCCTGGGGGAGCCGCAGCCCCCTCAGCGAGGGCGTGAGGGCGGCGCGGCGGGCCCGGCCCGCGGGGGCTGCTGTGGGGCCGGGCAGGGCCGGGCAGGGCAGGGCAGGGCAGGGCAGGGCGCTCGGACGGGCCCAGAGCCGGGTGAGGACACCCTGCCTGCTGGGACATGGGGGCAGCACCGCTCTGGCACCTCAGGACAGCGGCGGTGGGGTGAGTGTTGTCTGGGGGTGTGTGTTTGGTGTGAGTGTTGTGTGAGGGGTATGTGGGTGTGAGTGCTGGGTGGCCTGTACATGTGTGTGCTTGCTGTGGGGGTGTGCATGCTGGGGGTGTGTACATGTGTGTGTGCACACTGGGTCCTGCACACTCTGGCTGATGAGCAGCCCCAGGCCCATGAGAGCCTGTGCAGATGATCACTGGAACAGAGCAGCAGAGCTGGGAACCTGGCAAGTACAGGCCCTGTCCTGAAGACAAGGATGCAGTTCCTTGGGAAGGAGAGTAATATGGATATTCTGGTCAGAAGTTGTCATTCTGCAACAGTAGACTTCGACCACTAAGAGCTGTCTCTTAACAAAACACATGAACATGCAAACACATCTTTTTTTGATGCTTAACAGGTGTGGCCTTAAAACACGTGCTGGCAATTGTCAGTTGTGGAACTCCAACTTTTCTCTTCCCTCCCCCTTAAAGGAACAGTTTCCCTTTACCTCAGAGCAGTGTGGGGCGGTAGCTGCTGTGGATGAGCTGGGCTCTGCTTTCGCACCTTGCCTTACCTTCGGGAACTGGTCTGCGTCCTCAGCCTGGCCCCGCACTGGGAGCTCTGTGTGCTCTTTGGATGTCACTCTGTAAAGCCTGAGGCAGGACTTGTACACAGGTCAATGCTAGGACATTTTGGTGGGATTTACTCATTTGAAATGTTTTTTAACTTCTGAATGTGCCAAGGCATTTATGTCCTTGTGGTGCTTGTTTATTAAAAACAACTATCTTGTTTATGCCAGCAGCTGCTGTAAGAATGCAGTCTGCTGCTTTTTACATAATATGGTGTTAAATGGATTTTTTTTATTTAGTATTTGAAAAGTAATATTTGGTTAATGGTGATTAATTCAATGTAGTATTTGTATATTGTTATTGCTGCTTAACGTGGTCTTTAACATCAAGATGATGAAAACCCGCGTTAGCATGGGTCATTTGAACCAAGGGAGTGCATCGATTGTGTGGTTCCATGTCTTGTAAAATGGTGCTTAGATAATTTTGTAATTTTGTAGCTTTGTTTGTTGCCTTAGGTTGGAAGAACACAGACCCTTCTGTTCGCCTACTTCTTCCTTTCAATGCCATTTCATTGTTGCAGGCTTCTATATCACTTCCTGCTTGGCTTTGCCTGGGACAATGGTTTTCAGTTTTTAATGGGTCTGTGAGTTCTCTCGATGGCTACTGAGGGATTCTGGAGAGGTTACAAAACCGAGCCTGCAGCAGGTTATCCGGGGGCAGCTGTAAGACCTTGCAGGCAGCAGTGCAAACCCTTCAATTACTTGTGGGGTTTTTCAGTCTGACAGGCTTGTTTTAACCATTGTGACAGACGAGAAGTTCTGTAAAATACATAGGAACAGTTTCTTCTGTTTTGTTACCCCTGAACAGTGGTTTCAGTAAGGAGGCGGTCTCTGTGACGCGAGGTTTTTCAGCCTTTTAAACGGTTTACAGTCAGAGCAACAGAGTAGGGACTGGGTGTTGGGCAGGAGCTCCAGAGGAGAGCCAGGTCCCCACCCCGGCAGGCTGAGCTGTGTTCAGGAGCAACCTACACGGATCACACGAAGCCAGGGACAGCACTCGTGACAGGCCACTGTGACAGTGAAGTATTGTTCACATTTATCTCCTGTCCTACACTTTCGGTTGAGAGACAAAGTTTAATGAATAATAAACCTACACAATCTGGGGGTTTTCTGGTTTCCCTGAATGTTTTGAGATGTTTTTGCTTTATAACAGAATGTGTGGAATTCAAGAAGATACAATTTTAAAGAGTGTTGTTTTTAACCAAGAAAAATATTTGTTGTAGCACTGAGCACTTTAAGGCTGCAGCAGTTACCATAGCTTAGGAAACATAGATTTATTCATGTGAAGAAAAGCATAAACCGGTTTGTATGGTGCTATCTGGTTGGGCAAAGAAATTCTAACCAAAAGCATTTGTAATTTCGGAAAGCATTATTTGCACATTTCTCTGTTCTTGGAGATCCATGCCAAGTACTTTTTCCTTAAAAGAAAAGAGAGGAAAAGGGCTTTTATGCTTTCATATTTTTCTCAGTTGCTGTGTTGGGTTCTTGGGGAGGAGATTCCCAGAAACCTGTCCTTTTAGATTCTTTAGAGGAGAGTATTTATTCCAACCAGCTTCAGAATCAGTTTAACGTTTCAGAATCATTCTGATAGCAACTTATATATAGCACTACACAAAAGAAGGTACAGATTCTTAGAGTTTTTTTTAATAAGCATAAATAAGCCATAAATATCTTTAGTGCTGAGATATAGACTGTACCCTCTCATTTCTTCAGTCATGCTTCTTTCCTATAAAAAAGACATTGCAAGAGTTTTTAGTGAGTTATTTGCCAAATACACCAATGCTTTTTAAATGAAAGGGGTCTGTGGTAGTTTCTGTTTATTACAGCAGAACGAACTCAGTTTTGCAAGTCTTCTGCTATTGTCTTTAACCTTTACTTTCAGCTGGTTTGAGATTAAAAATAGTGAGTCATGAGTCTTGTGTGCACATGGGGAAAAACAAGCACTGTGACATTACTTGGTGTTTTTGTATTTGGCAGAGTTGAAAAACCAACACAGGGGGTGAAGAGGGACTGTATCTAATGCTGCCTAAATCGGTCTAATTTGGATTCTTGCTACCAAAATACAAGGAAAGGGTTTGGAAGGATGTAGGTATTTGAAGGGTGTTCATAGGATTTAGCCTGAGACATGGGGAGCACACAGAGGACTGGAGTACAGGGTGCTGAGGAAACACTGTCAATTCCTTCCTTGCCAACTTGACTGTTCTACAGGAAGAGTGAACACTTTTAAGAAGACACTGACTGAAAAAGCCTGTGTGAAATGTGCCTTCAGCTGGACATGGAACCTGATGAGCTGTTTCTGAGGTACTCAAGAACAGAATACTCTTAGGTATAGACCTGGTGCATGTCTTGAATAGGTAGGGACAATAATATCCCTAAGCATTTTGCGAGTTAAGTTATCAAAATGGAACAATTTCAGAAGTCCGGCATCTTGCCCTGGATAATGTTTCTCTGAACGATTAACCAATGAGCAGGTAATTGCTACATTTTGATACTTATTTTCAAAATGCCAAAGGATGTAACACTTCCTATGTAGAGCAGTTTGTTTTTTAATGAGGTAGATACTGTCAGCGCTAACCTTGAGAAACCTTTTCTGCAATGTATTTCTCAAAAACAAGCCCAGTCGTGTTGCCTTGAAATTCTTTTTATTCAGTTCTTCTACACTTAAGCTTTACATTTCTGTTCACAGACAACTGGAAGTTTTTCTCCAGAGCATACACAGCTTTCACCTCAGTCAGACTGTCTGCTCCCCACCCCTATTTTGCAATGTACAATTCCCACTTGCAGCATTTTCAGTAAACGTGGGATCAATTGAGTATACAGAAAAAGCTTCTATAAAATTTCCATTAAAAAAATAACAAGTTTTTATTTACAAAGTGTTTGCTGCTACAAAGTAATATTTCCTATTGGGTTCAAATATACTATTTGCTAATGCCAGTGTTCCTATTAGGAAAGTAAAACTTTGTATATGCATTTTTCTTTATATCTTTGTCAGTGTTTAAAGCACATAAAAATACTACCACATTCTTTTTTACACTAATCCTAGCCATGTACAATGTGGTAGCAGAAATTAACACTATTTGCTCAGGACAAAATAATCAGCGTAGTTTAATAGCAGATTTTCCGCAAAAATAAAACTTTAGTTTATAATTTATAGGTATTCAGAAAGAAAGAAATCTATGAAGAATTCAAAAATAGGCAGCAAATTAAAATGAATGGGCAACTTGGACTTTCCTGAAGACACAGGAGTTCAACACAAGGGAGAAAAACTTCCACTCAGGTGTTTGTGTGATGCTTTGGGCCAAGACAGGTTGGGAGAGGGGGAGAGTGAGATGACTAGATAAAAAAATTAATTAGATTTCAAATCCCATATAGTTAGTATCCTTATAATTGGATTTGTCTCACCCCACCCACCATGTTTACAAACCCTGCTTTGAGTTCAGTGTTGAAGGAGGTCATAAAATAGCTTTGTCCATGACTGGCCTTGTTCTTAAAAAAAAAAAAAAAAATTAATTAAAAATTTAACAGACTTTCAAGTGGTTTCTGCATTTTAAACATAAAAAAAAAGTGTCTCTACAACTTACTTCCATGTAGAGTACAGTGGATATTAAAAAGTGCTACTGTCGGGGGGCTGGAGGGATGGCCCTGCCCTCTGCATGTTGCAGCACCTCTGTACCATGGGTGATGGGCACATCAACACTCCCTCTTTGCCAGGGCACTTGGCCAGAGCATCCTCCAGGTGCCAACAGACATGTCCTGGTGCAAAGCTGTGCCTGTACTTGCTGGCTCGTTACTCCTGATGCCACGCAGGATATGCAAACACAGAGGCTGCTGCCTTGGTCCCAGGGCATCGTTTGCAGTCAGGGCCTGAGGAACAAGGACAGACTCATACCGTACTTCTTACAGGTTGGTTCAAAGTAGGATTAATTCCTTCACAGTAGGTGCTTGTGAAATACAGTGTCATAACATTTGCATATACTTCTCTGAAGTATTTTTCATATATACAACCTGACATTTAAGACAAGGGAATGTACCAGAAACTTGTATGATGGGTTGTGATTCAGCTGGTGTTTTCTGGGGAAATTCTGGGAGATCCACTTAATCCATGCATTAACACAACTGTATCTACTAATTGTTAAAGTTCCACTAGCAGTTTAACAAACCCACTAAAAAGCCTGAAGACTGATTTTTGTGGCCTTCACCTTTTCTGATCAATGTTTTAACTTTTGTGGCTGTTCAGAGCAATTGTATGTGACCTAAAAATGTCAACAGGAAGGGCTATGGATATGGTGTGTTTCTCTCTGGCTGCCTGCCTCATACAGGTATGCTATTGCTGCTTCACAGACAGCAGAGCCAGGCAGTGCTAGTCTCTGTTTCACTCAGCCTGCATAATGAGAATAGGCTAAAGCCAACTCACTGTCAGAGACTCATTTTGTCTTGGAAAAAGTGTCTGCATAGATGAGTTTGATTTGCATCTACAACTGGATGTAAATTTTATATAGCTGTATCCTGCTGACCCATGGTGTCCGTATATCTAAAGTGTCTATGACTGCAGAGCGCTGAGTACTTCAGAGTGGCATTTAGAGAAGCAGGAAGATTGAAGTGATTGCCACTTATTCTAGCCAATACCGAATACCAAGAAGAGGTGCAGTTTTGGGCTACTGGGAGGTTCCTGTATCTGCTTGGAATTATGGCCCTGATCCAGGTGAGTCTATTTTCTTCTTAGATAAATGAAGAAGTATTTATCTGCTCTTCTTCCTAAGCAGGAAGCATGTGGATGGTTAGATCTCAGATATTACTTCTGCCCAATTTTGAGCAAGGGTTTTTGGTGGTCCTGCAGCTTACGTGGATTTCCTAAATGTTGGATTCTTGGGTACTGTCAAAAATACGGGAGCAGAAGGAAACATTTTGGTTTTGGCTAATCTTTGGGGTAGCCAGACAAGGTAGGAGTATGAAAGCTGTAGAGTGAATGTGCAGTCTCTGGGCAGCTGCAATAAACAGGCCCTTCAGTTGTTACTGTCAGGCTGCTTTAATGTGTCCCTCCCCTCACTGCCAGTGCCAGCTGGGTGAGGGATCCATGGATGCCAACTTCAGGCAATCAGATCGAAGGAGCTGGGAGATTCTTGTACACGCAGCTCTACAGTGACTTGAAAGGATGGTAATCCTTAGGTGGAAAGAACAACGTTGGTTGTGGGTATTTTTTTGGCAATATATCTGGATCCAGAGGAGAAGAGTTGCTCACAGCCTCTTAGAATTTAGTCTAGTGAGTGTTTTTAACAGCTAGATAAGAACAGGATAATCTGATTTGGGAACTTTGTTAAGCCTAAGGAATGAGAGTTTCAGGAAGTTTTATGGTATCGGGACTGGGTTATGTGAACACCTGCCAGCAGAAAATTAAGTATTTGGAGGTGTTCACATGCTCGGGTAGGTGTGTGATGGCCACAAATTCCAGATGATTCACTGGTATATTGCCTCCAGACGTAGGTCAGGATTCAAGAAGTGGGGTATTTTAAGGAAAAAAACCTCCATGAGCAGGTCCTTATGCCTCTCCCTGTTCACCAGGAATGCTGCAAGAGGCATCACTTCTTAGTGCTGTGGCACCTTCTGCCCAAAAATAGACCAGGCCAACTGCAGCAGAAGGATGTCACCTCAAAGTATGGCTAATACTAGAATTTTTTAAATCACAAGTTAAGAAAGCTCATGTCGTCTTTCTCCAGCTTCATTACATTTGGAGATTTAATATTAACTGATGTTCCTGAGAGATTCTCATAATGAAAAGATATTAATGAGGTGCATCAGGCAGAAGATAACTTGTTTTGGGTTTTTTTCCTTTATACCATACCCTGTGGTTCCTGGCTTTGTTTTTAAGTCAATCCAAACCCCTGACATCTTAAGCTCACTATTCTCAACCAAGTGCCTCGATTATTTTCAGCTGAAAAGGGCCAGTTAATTATAAAAAGGAGTATTGCTCAGAGTTCACCTGTAGTTAAGTTTCAGACAGGCTCTTGAATTAAAATGGTGGGTATGGTCAGAAGAAAGAGCACTTGAGATTTAAAACCTTAACTGTGGAATTCTAAATTCAAGCACCATTTCACATATGAACTTAAAGGTCTTAGGCCTTTTTATATAATGTGACTTCAGGCTGGCACAGTTGATCAGCAAAAGTCCTTCTGTGGGAATTCTGTATACTAAGCAATTTCCAGCTGCTCAAAAGGATTAGAGGCATTTACAAGCTGTAGTTTAAAAAGCTAAAACCCTTTAACCAAAATGAAAACATCTACAGTGTAGCTTGTACTAGGTTTAATGATATTAGCTGGAGTCATACCTTCTGTTAAACTAGTATCATTTGCTGAGATACACTTTCTGAGATTAGGTGGATTGTTGCCATTAATTCCAGTGTTAAAATGAGGAGACTGATGCATTTTACTAACATTTAAAAAACAAAAATCAACAAATATTATGCCAGATTTCCACATAACTAAAAAATGCTGTCTCCTACTCATATTTTTTCCTCTAGTTAGTGGAGCTGACAAGTTTTTCTGCATCAAATTTAGATTTTTCAACCACCATGGAGTAAGTCCAGAAATAAAGCTGTTTACTACAATATATCTATAAAAGCATTTACACACAGCATTATATTGCTTGCAGCCAAGTGCCTTCTAAATGTATAACCTAGAGAGAGTGTTCCAAGCCACACAAACATGTCACTTAAATTTATCTTAAACAGAAGTTGCATAAAAATTGGAATGTTAACTTTTTCTTTTAAGAGATATCATCTAGTTGCTGCTTGTTTCCTGTCAATGAATGCCAGGGCTATTGCACGAGACAGGAGAGGATGATGGTAGCTGAATAGAAAATGGGAAACCAGTCTTGTTCATGACATTTTATTCTGGAAAATATCTGCTGCTGGCTCCCAGCAGGAGGGAGGGCCTGTGTACCGGAGCAGCTGAGCACAACCACTGCCATGAGTTGGGTGGGGAGTTAATATTCTAACCCCTCTTGTTACTCAGGGCTCAAATCACATGCAACACCTGCATTTTGTGAGGTCGTGCATTTACCTGTTTTGGTTTGTGGGTTTCGTGTGTGTTTTTTGTTTCTTTTTTAAATATGTCTGCGAAGATCCACAGGAATGATTGAAAGGCTTGCCTGAGATCATACTTGAGTGACTGACTGGATAAGGCTGAAAATTCTACTAGTTCCCAGACTTTACTGTTGCCACAAGACCGCAGTGCTTTAGTTGAACTTCATCCTCAACTGGAACTTGGCACAAGGGAACCCAAGGAAAGAATTTACCTTTGAAGTCTCTTCCAAATGTTCTAACTTGTTTTGTCCTTTGTATTCAACTAGCCCAGGAGAAATAACTTTTAAAGGCTTGGTTTAACTGCCTAAATAAATGTTATGTGCTCCTAGATTTTTTTATATTTTTATCTTTGATAGCTTGAGTTTTGCCAGAAAGCAAGTAGCTGTGCGGTCTGCTGCTTTGGAGGGCACAGACATCAATGGAGAAAGGTATCACTGATGATCTTCCTCCTGTAAAGCTGAAAGTACACTGCTGGCTAGTAAAGTACATTCCATTTCTGGACAGGAAGCTTTTTTTTTTTTTGTCAGGTTCTTATAGTTCGAAGTGCTGCTCTTTAGGACCTCTTTTTTGCTGGTTTTAGTTTTTACACAGATCTTGAGTGGGAAGTGTAAAGTTAAATGTGCCCTTAATGTTTTGTTTGAGGGTAGGGGGAGGGATAATTATTTAGATGTTTCCTTCTGTAAGAGTTCCTTAGGATCCTGCATACATAAGGTGTCTTTGATCTGCCCTCTCCAATGAGAGCTGACAGGACAGTTTTTGAAAAAGCAATGGGTTTCTAAGAATAAAAGCGAGTATCTGTTTAAATGAAATGTCATTTGTGGAGCTGAAAATTCCGTAACAACATGCCTGGAGTACCTCTTCTCTCCCTATTTCAAAAGTGAGCCACTTTGCTCAAGTGCATTGTCTCTCTCAGCAAGAATATTATTTAGTATTTGTAAAGCTTTTCTTGGTATAGAGGTAGTGCTACAGATTTGGTCAAAGTGAGGGGGTGTAAAGCCCTCAGTCTGCTGTTACCTGTGAGCCATGAGCGCAGGGTAGTCTTAACAGTCTTGCCCAGAGGTGAATAACAGTTAACTTCTAGACTAGTTAAAATCCTGGATGTTAGAACACCATGGGAAGAGTACATCTACAGTGGATTTTCCATGGATATCCAGGTTGTTGTTTTGTGTTGGTTTTTTTAATTTTTTTTTTAAGAAAGGTCTTTGTGATTGGATGTGATGTTAGCTCTGGAACACACAGCCTCCTGCAGCAAGTCTAATTTAACAGTTCAGATGGGATTTGTGTTGTGTAACTTGAGCCACAAATTGTTTGAAGTGGTTTGATACAATTCTCAAAGGCGCATCAAGGTGAGTGTAACAGAAGTTAATGATAAGAAGGTTGGTCTGTCATAATCTAAGCTGACTGGAATGCAAAATATGACATGAAATATTGTCAGAATTTATTTTTTCCTAAGAACTTCAGCCTATGACTTTAAAAAAAGTTATGTGACCTACCCACCCCACATTTGAAAACATGCTGCCTGAGAGCCTTAACATGGTGGGAGGCCTTTCTGAAAAAATCCAACACATGCTCAACATCAAAGGGATTATATAAAGTTAGAACAGTAAAGAAGAAGCTACACTAGATAAATTGTAATCTAGCAATACCATTTTTAAACTTTTTGTTTTTCCTTGAAAAAAGCTGGTGCAGAGAATACTGGGTTTTTCCCTGACTGTTTTAATAATGGCTAAGAATAATCAATTACAATAAATTAGGTCTGCAGTATAAATGAACATATGAACCTTTTATACTAATGTTACATTTAGAATATCTAAAATGAATTAAAACTATTTCAAGATCCATTTAATCACTTGCAATTTATATTACTTTAAGAACCTTCTATACAGCAAGTTGAACAGAAAAAAAGCAAACATTTTAACAGCCCCTTTTCCCTCTGGCCATTTTCATATAAGACAGTTTTAAATAGCTTTTTAGCGCATTTGTGTGTGTGCTCTCCTCCTTTTCCTAGAGGCAGCACAGCCAAAAGACAATGCAAGAATTGGCATTTGCTGACTGACTCTGTTTTCTTCTCCATCTGATAAAGACAAGGGGAAGACAGAGACCTGAGTCCCAAAGTGGAAAAGGTGAACTTGGGGTTTGCTTTGCCAAATCTCTGGGGAACCTGGTTCTTTGCATCAATTTGAGCTGATAAAAACCACTTTGCTCTGTCTCTACATGTCACTCTGTGTTCAGTTACAAAAAGTTTTCCATTTCAGCTTGGATAAATTCGTTTTGTAGCTTCCATTTTGCTTTGCTGAACAAAGTGCAAAACAAGGCAAGAAACCAGTAAAATCCAAACAGGGACTCCCATTAAGAATATCTGAGCAGCATTTTGTATATTCCATTTTCTACTTTCCTCATTCTGGGGAGGAAGAATCCTCATCTTCATCCTCTTCATCTTCATCATTGAAGGAGCAGGGTGTTTCCCCCCGGGATGCTGCGCTGCTGGACTGCTGACTGCTTGGGGCAAGGAGCTGCCCAGTTGCTAAGGCCACTTCAGCATCCAGACACAACCCTGCATTCTCACTATCAAAACAACAGGAATGGTGACATTTAGAGGGTTGCCCATGAGGTTTTAAGTCTTTTATTTTTGGCCTCAGCTTTTCCTTTAGTCAAAGAAATGCTATCAGCAAGGGAAAATCCAAAAGCAATACCCTAAATACAGTTACTAGTTATGAAAACTGATAGAACATTGGAAAGTTGCATAGAAAAAATTACTGTGTCACCTTTTTTTTCATAAAAAGCTAGCAAGATTGCTCAAGGTGAAGAAGGATTAAAGAAGAAAAAATCCATCACAGTTTTGTCAATACACAAAATGTTTACAATATGAAACGAAGGTATTAAATGCGATGATGAAGAACCTGTTCCAGAATAATCCCTATTTCCATTTTTTTATGGTACAGGTAACCTTGAAGCAAGGTATGGCTGTTGGAGGTAATTTGGGATTAGGTTTTTACTGGTGGAGTTTTCTTGTTTGGCTGTTGGGTTTTAATTTTAAATTATTATTAGACTGTGTGGACTAAACATCTTTCATGAAAGATTAAGCAGCAGTGCCTTTAGACGCTAAACATTCTTTTACATTCTTCAGAAATATCACCAGCCTTTTATTCACATGTAATTACCTATTTGTAGTCCCTGCCCAGGCAGGAATTTAGGGTTTAGCAGGGAAAAGGGCTTGAAAGTGATTCTATTGTTATGAAACAGAGATACAAAATTCAAAGTATGTCAATTTGACCTTTCAAACATAATTATCAAGGAAGACAGAATTAGAGACTCTTTCACAGTAAAACTGAACCAAAATAAAAAAAAAAATCTCAGTTCTGACATGCAAATGATATGAAATAGTGAGGTCACTCAAAGTACCACAAGCATATATAACTACCCTTGAGTAACAAATTATTTCATTTACCTTGATTTAGCATTGTAAGTGCCTCCAGTTGCCTCTAAATGTGAAACTGCTTGTGCTGAACTTGAAAGTAACCCTTGGTTTATCCATGAAAGTCCTTCAGACATATCTAGAAGAGAGCATATTATGTATTTATGATAGTTCCTTAATTTTCTTCTTCCTTTTACAGCCTGAACCTTTGCAGTTAGGATTCCATAGTTGAGTTTAGAAGGTACCAGTAGCTCAAGCTGATCTTATACTGTAGATGTGTTGTATTTAATCAAGATGAACTTACACTCTTGTTTGTGGATGCACTCAAGCCTTGCACTCCCCCCTTATTATCCTTGTATCTCTGAAGCTTTTCCCCCTGTCTGAAGAAGATTCACCTGGCTGACAGCCATATGGAATCACAGCTACCTGAAATGAGAGTTCTGCAGTCCTTCCTGGAAACTTACTGCTACGGACTGACCCTATGGAATGCCTTAGCAGCTCCTGCTCTGCTTGGTGAAGGTACAAATGAACTGTATTTACTGGGGTGAGAGTGGGATGCAGTGAAGCCACCCAGGTGGGCTGCATGTGAGCCGTGTGTGTTCTGGGGCCAAAGGCAGTTTCATCCTGGTGCTCTCAGGGCTGCCTGTGGTGCAGACTCCTCATCCACTCTGCCAGCAGAGCTGGCCATGGACGTGCACAGACCATGGCAAAGGTCTGGTGCCAAGAGTGTGGAAGAGAAAGCCTGTTGTACACTGTGTGTATGACATGTAAGGCAGCCTCCTCCCTGGGGATAGGAAATGTTAGGGTTAAGACCATTAAAATGGTCTTGCAATAATCCTGAATTTCTTCAAGTGATTTGTTAGAAGCCCCCTGAGGACCATGAACAGGTTATTTATAGCCCTCATAGTGCTTGTTTTCAAATTCCCTAACAAGTAATGCCTGTCAGTTGTTTCCAGTTATGCACATTTCTGCCAAGAGAAGCAGCAAAACAAGTCCATTGATCCAATTACACTTGTGGGATTTTTTTTCTTAGGGGAGTTGTTTTTAATTTGTTTCTTAGATAAGGTATTTCTATTGACCTACCTAAATTCCAACTTGACACAAAGATAACATGAAAACAAAGTTACCAAGACTGTCTAGTTCTTTTGCATGGTGCTTGCATGTGGTTCAGCTGGATGCCTTAAGGCAGGAGTCAGAGTCCTTGTTCTGAAGTTGTTCCTAAATGAATGTCTGTTCTGTACAGCACAGTGCCAGTAAAGTGGGATTGCACTACTCATGTTTACCTAGAATTTTTATCTAAGAGCAGGTAAGGGGAATAACTAAATGTGTTTGTTACATACACGTTTTCTTGTGTCCTTCTGTGTTCCTGTTAAGCTTTGGTTCCTTGGGATTTAGCTTGGTGCTGCCTGGCACAGGGGCTGGATTAAGCAACAGCCATGTATTTAAGTGAGATGTCACAGAGCAAGGCTAGTAAGGGTGGTGTTCCTGCCAGCAGTCCCTGGAACATGACAGCAAACACCAGGAAGTGGCATTTCAGGGTGATCTATGAGGACAGAATAGATGAGAATAGTTAAATGTGGACAGAGCGGGATGGCTTTCACTAAGATTGCCTTAAATGTAGGTTTGATGTTACAAATAACATGTTCTGACAGCTTCCTCCTGTCTTTGCAGGAGGAGGCTAAACCATTTGGAATGACTGCATTGTATTTAGATTGAGATGTACCACAGTGTTGTTTCCTGGTATTTTGCAGGAGTGTACCTGTGTGCACATGCTTAATAGTCCAGAAGAGTAACAAGACACTGCTAGTAATCTTGTGGTTTATTAACATTTTTGGATAATAGCTGGTTAGCTTTTCTTTCTGAAGAACAAGGTAGAAGAGAGGGTGGCTTTTACACAAGGCAGAAAGGTGGTTCATAGATGTATTTTCATTACCCTTTATTTCTGAATTCTATTTTGCAGTGGGCTCTGAGGAGCCAGGGAAGAGATGAAATTTGTGAAAGATGGCGAGTTGAAATAATTTCCAGTATGAAAAGTCTGTCAAAACAGAAGTCTGCCTACAATGAAAGACTTATTTCCTCCAGCAGTGTAGATAAATTACTAACAGCTACACTTATGAACCAGGGAAAGCTGCTCAGAAAAACCTTCCCAGGGTGGTACAGTCCAGTCTAAGAGTGGCATCCTTATTATGAACTAGGTGTACACATACCTTGGTAGAAATTTGTACTTTACATGAGAAAGCTCTAAAGCAACACCCTCAGTGGCTTTAGCAGTTCATGTTCAAGAGCTGCATAGGGTGGTTGTTGATAGCTCAACAAAATCCTTCAGTCAGGGACTATTTTTGGCTCTATAGTTCCAACTCCAGCTTGTTTTCCAGTCAAGGCTTATTATACAGGTAAGTAGCAGAGAACTTCTTCATGCACGGAAACAAAAAGCTGTGTTGTAATCTAGAGGTCCTAAACTGCACCACTTGCTCTGCCCCCTGCCTTAGTGGGATACATAAAATGTTTTGGGTTTTTTTTGTTGTTTTTTTTTTTTTTTAAATCTGGAATCTCATTTCTGGGAGCCAGGACTTGGTTTTGCATTAAGTGCCTGTAGGATGTGCATGGCTCAAATGGTACTTTGGATGTGGTCCTACGAGCTCATGCTTGTCTCAGCGGTGGATTTCTGCTCACCCAGCAATCTCACTCCCTTTTTTACACTGGAGCTGGTCTGGTTTGAGCCCTTAGCCAGAGTTCCACTTGTTTAACTGTCAGAAACTTGTCTGCCTGCGGTTTAGTACTTGGAACCAGCTCAGGAGAAGCACAGGGGAAGGTACCCTGGGGCAAAATGAAATGGCAGGAATTTGTAACTAGGATGCATCTTAAGCTGGTGCAAGCGTCATGTTTTAGACATTGTCAGTTGGGACAGTCAAGCAACAGAAAGGTATGTTACAAACAAATTTAAGATAATGATGTTAATATGCCTTAGCTTCTGGTGATTTCAAAGGCAGCCATACCTGGAGATCACACCAATGTAGTACTTAAAGTGTGTATTACAAAAATGCAACACTTTTTTTGCTAAAACATCATGAAACTGATATCTAGAAGATACTACTTTTATAAATTTGGGCACTTGAAGGGTGACTAAAACACATGAACCTACAGAAAAGAAGATACACTAATAAGGTTTTGATGCACATGTCTTCAGTTCAGCAATCCCAAGCAACTTATTTGGCAGTTTTAATGTAAATAGAAAGTTACTTTTTTTTTTCAAAGCTGAGATGGTCCCTGGTTTTTGGTCACTTTTAAGTTTCTTTAATTGAACTGGTTTAGACACCTTTGGTGTACTTTGAAATGTTAAGCCATTTAAAGTGTACTAATTTTACTGAGTGTAATGGAATTTAATTTATATCCAGCAGTGTTTTGACATAATCAATTTTAAGAAATTGTTTCCTTCTTAATTCTTGGACATAGTTAAATCAAGAATACAAAAACGTGTTCAACTTCCTGACTACTTATTTTTCTTACTGAAACAAAATGGCTTTTTTTTAAAATAAAGCCTGTATTTTAAAGATCCTGACATGAAGATTAAATGTTGCCAATAGAAGGAAATGAACTTCAGGAAAGTTTAAAAAAATTAAGTCAAATATCTGAAGTTCCCAACCTTCCTCTGTGAAAGACACAATTTTATACTACTGTAATTTAAACAAGACCAGAGCTGAGTCAGTAGGGAAGTCAGGGCAAATAGTTTTGTTCCCTCTCCTCACAAATGAAGGTGTGTCCACAGTAATTCACTGGCTGACACTCCCTTTACAAAGTCCCTCCAGAAAACTGAGAAAATGTTGGGCTAAGTGTAAGCTGTGGGTAGAGCAAGAAGAACACACTCTGACAATAACTAAAGGAAGCAATTACCGATTTTAGCAGCTCTAGTCCACTGATATAACACTGGGGGATTTCCAGCTTTGAGTCTATTTAGGTGTGAGCTGTTCCAACAGGGGAGGTTAAAAGCCTCTGCAGGGGACACCTGTCTTGAAGTCTTTGGAGCCTCCTGATTTACTCAGCTCTCAGATGGCACCTGCTGGTACCTGGGAGATTACACTCAGCCAGTTACAGATGGTCTTTTTCTCCTCTTTTCCTCAGCTTGGGAGCAGCCTTCTTCCAGTTTGTTCCTCCCTACATCCAGTTACTCAAAATGAATACTAATGCCTGAAAATCTGTTCTTGCTATCAATTTAGTTATTTAAGAAATTATTTCTTCATAATGTAGCTTGCTCAGGAATTTGTAGTTATAAATCAGCGTGAATTAAATTTACAGGACAACTATGAGAAATCTTTGGAAATTAACAGTAAAATAACTGATTCATGTACCAACCCTGCTCGGTCCCATAAAATTTCAAACGTTATCCCTTTTTAGGTTAATGTAATTAAATTTGCTTCAGTTAACTAAGGTTATGGATTGGATCAGGAACAACCTTTAAAAGTCCCATCTAACTTACCTGTGATGTAGCCTTCTAAAGCTTTTGGCACCAGTGATTTTGCAGTTCTTAGATCCTCAGCTGAGCATTTGCCTGCTTCGAGCCCAAAGGACATTCCCATTCTCTTCAGCACCTCACTGTCATCATGAATCTCAAAAGTGTTATCGAAATTAAAGAGGTATTCAAACCTGCATGTAAAAAATTAAAGGTGAGATGGCTTTGAAAAGAGCACAGCTGTGCTTTCCTTGACTATTCTGATTTTTTTTAGTATGCACTGAGGGAAGTGTCTAGATTCTTCATTTTCTGTGAAGGGTCCTTAGGGAAAGAGAAGTCAAAAAAATGTTTTCTCTCTCCTGCCTCTATGACTGGCCTGCCTACAGGGTTTAAAATGGCACTTTTCAATTAAAGTAACCTCACCACTGCAGGAAGAAAGCCCAAAATTTTCAACCTCATTAAGTGGCTTTGAAGGGAAAGAGGGAGGCCTTATTAACATGAACCTTCCCTGGCACTAAAGTCACCTGCAGCCCTGTCACCAAAATAACTATTTTGGTTTTGCTTCTTTTACATTTCACTTTCTGTTCTAATGTGCAATGCTCCTCCTGTGAGCTGACCTATTTACCTTGGTATAATTCTTCATTTTAGGATGCAGCTAGCAAAGAGTCTGTTCAGAGTCCAGTGTGTTCATAACCCACCACTTCTGCTGCTGGACTCTCAAAATGTTTTTCATTGCATATAAAAGTGGAAATTGTGATATAAACTTAACACAGCTTTAAGAAAACAGGGTCATCCAGCCTGGACTTAAGCTACCATCACAGACTTACTAAAAGCCTGGTCCAGGCATTACAACATAAGGCTGGTTCCCAGTATCTCATATTCTTCTGACAAAACCTTTATCCCTGGAAAATCTCTGAAGGGTAACTCACGGGTGGGTCTTTCATTTGCTCTCCATGTCAGGTGCCCATTTTTCTTAATAGTTTTTTTCTAATACTCATTTTCTTATACCTGAAGCCAATAAGCTTGGAAGTGTTACAGCTTTTGTGTCTGTCCACAGATTTTTCATTTGGTAATAGAATGCTTTGTGCTGAGTGGAATTGTCTGTTCCAGGCACCATTTCTTTTGTGACTCATACTTTATTACTTGCAAAATCTCTTGTTTATGCAAACCTGTATTTAAGCATAACCACGTTAAGAGGGACAATAAGAACGTGTCTCTGTACCTTTAACTGGTACAACTGCATTCCTGCTACCTAGACTGGCACTGCTCAAGTCACAGAACTGAGTGTACACAGACAGGAAGGACACCACTGTCATACCCAGGTAGTACCAGCAGTGGAACAGCTGTAACACTTCCAAGCTTATTGGCTTTCTTTACTGTTTAAATGGGACTTGTTCAGGTGCCTCATCTTTTCAACATAATTTTCCTCATTATCTGAGGACTTTGCTTTTCCTGCTCCAACTTCAGAAATGCCATTCCCAGTATGCTGCTTGGCACCCATCTATCTGACTTCTCAAACTCCAAACAAAACTTGCCCAATAACCTCTTATTTTTGTTTGGGAAACAATTCATTCTGTTTTGGCTGGATAAAGCCTGCTCTTGCATAGGAAAAAGCTTAGAGGACACAAACTTCTGTTCCTAATGATACTAAATCACCCTTGTATGTTTGACTTTTCCAAACAATTACTTTCCTTGAGAAGATCCTCTGTAAACACAGTTTTGAGTAGCTAATGCTGTGGGCTTTGCTCTTCACTGGGCTTACAAACATCAGTGCTTTATATCAATGGTGGTTGGAGAAGAAAGGAAAATGGAAGCCCTTTAAAGAGTTGGCTCTTGGCACTGGACCCAAGTGCAGAGCAAGCCCTCAAGCTGACCAGTAATGGAGTGAGGCAGCACAAACACTCCCCAGTAAACTGCAGGATGTGAATTCTCCAGAGTGCCCACTTTTGCGAACTGCCTCATTTAACTGATCAATGGAATGGTGCTTACAACACCAGCATGTTCTGGCACTGTTTAGCTACACACTGCTGCTGCCCCTAATCAGCTGCACAAATAATAACCACGGGGGAAAGCTTGTTTAGTTTGGGTCATACACTTACTGACCTCCAGATGACAGCAATACCAAAGCTTGGTTATATAAACTGAAGGATCAACAACTTAAATAATTTTGGTGTGCTTACTTTTAGTAGCAGTGTTTTCCTACAGCTGGAGGCTGGGGAAGTGTGTCACACTGCTCTAGAGACCAGATGCCAGTTTAACCTCTGACAACTTCAAAGCAGCACTTCTGAAGTTTCAGTATGAAATAGTTCAACTTTCTAATGACTTCAAACCTAAATGTAGAACAGTTTATAGGTGCAGAAAGAACTGTACAGTATGACTATAAAGTAAGGGCGTAATTATACTAAATCAAAATTGATCCTGAAATTCCCAGTTTGGTGAACTACAGTGCTGATGGTAGTATTCTAAATGTTTTGTCACAGAATGTATTGGACTTCAGTCCAATTTTCTACAAAAATTCAGCTTTTAATAGGATTGCTGTTTTGCATGTTGGTGCTTAGGTTATAGAGACTGTTTTTACTGTCTGATTGACTGGAAGTTCAGTCCAGGATTTGCATACCACAGAGTAAAATCTGTAATCTACAGTATTAAAGCACAGCCAGCTATTTTCAGCTAATAAACTACTTGTGATCCGATTAACAATTAACGTAACAGCTCCTCATACTTCCAGCCATATTTTCACAGGAGGAAGAGCATGAGCCCCCAGAATTACATAACTGGAAGTTTTTTCAAGTTAATATGAATGCAACTACAGCAGTGTGCTTACAGACAGTATTTCAAATCTCTATGTAATCTCCTCCAAAGACCTAGGTTGTTATTATCACCTCTAGGATGTTATTTCATGTCACCTGGATCACTCTGTTTCTGACTGTGATGAGTATAGGTATGATTCGTGCCAGTAAAGAAACAAATGGGTTAATTGCATCCCCATAGAAGAAATTAAACAAATGGATTAGTTCAACTACACTCCACAAAGAATTATGAAGGACTGGGGTTAGGGGTCATCTAAGCCTTTCTCAGGGAATACATGAATTACGGAAGACTAGGTCAGTTGAGTCTTTATCAGGGGATACGTGAATTATGGTAAGACTGATGTTAAGTCATTTAGACTCCCTAAATTCTTGTAATCTTTGTCAGGAACTAAATGAATTACAGTGACGTCATTACTGAGCTCGTAAATGAACAAAAAGTATGTATCATATGATGTAATGAATATGTATGAAATAACTCTATAAACACCTGACATACCCTGCCTCTGTGTGCGGTTTTGGCGGAGCAGAGGTCGCCCCGCACCCAGTGCTGTTTTGCTTTTACCATATAATAAACTCTTATTTGAAAACCCATTTGGGCTTGAGACTCTGTTTCTCACATGACTGTACTTGTTTTTCTGCCACATGAAGACTAAATATGCAGAAGCACTACACCATGGCTTCACGAAAAGGTGGTGCTGTCCTAACATATAGTTTCATTCAGTCATTTTTTTTCTGTGCAGTGAATGCGCTTTGAAATGTCAGCCCAAAGTGCCTTTACAACAGTGAAAGTTAACCTTTTTTAAGTTGGTTATAAAGCAGTGTTGATAAAGTCATTCTTATTACTACTGTAGTTGCATTAAATAGTAAAAAAACCTCCAAACCAAGAAATTCCCCCCTGAAGTGACAGTTGCAAATGTAAATACAGTAACGTATAAACCAGAAAAATTTCCCTCATTTGTCTTAAGAAAAATTCCCGTCCACAAAGAAAGTAAAATTATCAAAATGGATTCCAAAAACACTCACTTGTCACTTGATATGCTGCAGTCTATAATTGTTCTTTTGCTAGTGTTGACTATCAAGAAAGGCAGCTGTATTGTGGAGTTCAATGATGGAGGGCCTTGATTTTGCTGTTCATTTTGCTGATTTCTTTGTACCAAGTTTTTAAATGCTATTTGCTGTAAAAACAAAGAAAGAAAACATGATTGCTTAAAGAGCAGTCATCAGTGTTTCCAGGAAATGAAAGGGCATCGGTCTTATTTACCAATTCTCAATACCTTCCGTAACTTTTTGGCAAAAAGTTAAGTTCTGGCCTTTCTCTTTGCACTAGTGAAGTTCACCAGGAACAGAAGTTAAATGTGGGTTTTTCACATCTATCCTACTGACTATGCCCCGCCCCACTCCCTGGTGAAGCAACAAGGAAGGCACACCAAGGCTTTGTGGAGAACCCTTCCCCACTCCTTTTGAAAAGGCACTGGAGTCAGAGGTCTTCTCTGTTGCTGTTTAAGCATAATTACCTCAGACCAGGAGCTCCTCACACTGAAACAAAAGTTAACAAAAACTCCCCCACTTCCCATGATCTGTATTCTCATTCCCCTCTCATTTATCACCCTCATCTCTCTCAAAAGAACTAGTTTTGACATTCTCCTCTGAAAGTTATTGAATAGGTGCTGTTTGTGACACCACTCGCTGTCTACTGATTTCTTTTATCTGACTGCATCTGTATGGAGAGGTGTGGGGTTAGGAAACGTATTTTCATGTACAGAAAAAAAAATTAAATATACCTGCAGCAGCAGTTCCTGCAGTTGGGCTCGTTTCTGTTTTATTCTTTCAATCCGCTTCTGTTTTTCTATCTTAAAAGAAAGATAAATGGAAACACATCAAGGTATTTCCGTAGTTACCTTGTCTGGTCCCATTGTGCCAAAGTGAACAGGCCTTCTTTGTAAAGGGGGTGAATTGCATGATCACAGGAGTTTCTCCAGGTCTGTCAAACTGTAATTTCTTTCTCAACAATTCTAACTCCAGTAAGGAATCAGTTATTACAGGAGACTGTTACTCCCCACTCATTCCTTTTCTGTATTGTGAACTGAGTGCCAAATAGCACCAATTTAAACACTTGGCTGAGGGAATCCTTTGGGTTTTTTTGCTTGTTTTTTATCTTCTGCCCTCCAATCTCCTGGAATTGTGCATGTCCCACTCCTAACTGCTGGCTACCAGAAATAACTGTTTGGAGGCCGGGCTCAGGATCATCACCTCCATCTGTCCAGTCACCTCCTCCTTGTGTTTGAGACTCAAACTAACAAGACTGTGGCACCAAAAAGGGGGTAGAGGTAACATTTTCTGCATAAGCACAGAGTCCTTTTCTTGCACAGGTTTTGTCACTGGCAGTTTATGGGGCCAGCCCATCCTGCCCGGGATACCCAGTGCTGGGACCAGCTGGAGTGCTTGATGCCTGCAGGCCCTGCGCTATCCGGAACTGCCCTCTGGACAACACTACACAACAGGACAACAGTCCTCATGGTTAGAAGGGGTTCTCCTTCATCCTGTTGGTGCCAGCACTGCTCCCCAAAATATGAAACCTTTAAATTACCTTTCCATTCAGCCACTGAAACTAAATGATGCAGTCTTTTAAACCTTAGCTGGCCCAAATTCCCTGTCTTATTTCCGATGTTGCTTTGTGGTGGTTCCCTCCTCACACACTTGAATGTGTAAAATGCTTCCTTCAGAGCACAGAAATAACTTTCCTTTCTGGGACTCTCAGAACCAGTAAACAGTACAGATATCATTTAGGCATGGTATCTATACAGCAAGTTTTTTGTACTGACAATCTTATCAGGATTTACACTGTAAGAAGAGTAGGCAATTTATACAACTTGAGAAGCAAAAGTAATTCTGATTTTCACACCATGAAAAATGTAACTTTGTTTTATATTCTTTCCTATTAAGTCACAGGCAGCAACATTTAAAAAAAAAAAAAAAGCCTGGCTTCCATTTTGTGCATATGTAATTAGAGCCTGAAACAGTGAATCACATATGATCATTGAAGAGGATGCAGTGAAATTCCAGTTCCATATTTGTAACAATAACCTATATTAAAGACAATGCATTCACATGAATGCATGCAAAATGTAGATTTATCCACAATTAAAAAAGCCCATCCTGCAGTATAATGATTGAGCACATTCATTCTCTTTGCATTTTCCAAGTTGCTGTAATGGACAAGAACACTAAAAGCTTTTCTATTACCACATCCAGAAAGACAATTGATGTAAATGACTCTGCACAAAAAGAACTGTTCTATGCTGGAAGGCACCACCCACCTTTTAAAATACCTAAAGCACAAGTATCACAAATTTAATAGATACTAAGATGTATTTGCAGACAGCCACTACAGCACGCTGCGGTAAATACAGCGACTTGTGTTTTTATTTATAGCTCATTTGGCCTGAAGGACAAGCAACATTTGTGCATATAAATTCTGGCATCCCTGCAAAAAAACACTGTAACTTTTAGTCTGATGGAAAAATAATGGAAATAACCAATGAAGTAAAACTTATTTTTTGTTTCTCTGGCAGTTCATAACTAGTATTTGACATACCAGCAGAAATTCTTTTTCATTTCCTTTGAATCATATTTGCAAGTACAGAAATTAATGGAGAATTGGTCTCCTATTCTTTTGACTTTCTTCTGGTTAATTCAAGCTATTACACCACTGCCCATTTTTGTAAGGTAAACAGCTTGGGGTTTTTAAAAACTTCATGTAATGTGTACTAAATAAAACTGAACTAAGCACACACTAACATACCCTTTCAGTTTATTCCAATAAATACAATATCAGAATTTGTATTTTCATCGGATGCAAAAATCAAAACCAATCAAATTGAGAAAAAAACCCCTCTTCTAAAGAAGAGCAACTCCATTTTCACAACCTGTGAACTAAACAGAATTGCCCATGTACCTCCCTTTACCTCTAGATTCTGACATTCCTGAGCTGAGTTTGTAGGAAGGCCGATCCATCTGATTTCCTTCTTCTCCTTAGAGATGATGTTCATTGCCATCAGGACATTAAGGGCATCGTAAACTCGCCGTCTGATGTTTTTCTGATCATAGGCCTGCTAAGAACACAATACAGCATTAATTACAATGAAGCAATTAAAAAAGGAAAAGCTGAACACATCCTTCATAGATACGCAGCAGATAAAATGCCAAAAGAGCAGTTTAAGTCAGAGTGGTATTAAAACCTGATCCTTCCCCTGTGCTACTCCTTGGATACCACATGAGCATGTCTGGTTACAAATGGAAGCTTCAGACCTGCTTGAAGCAGGAAATTCCCACCATGGAAACTCTGTCACCATTGAAAAGCCTGACAAGATTACACATGATGGGTACAAGAGTAGCCTTTTCTTGAAGTTAATTATTTTGGCGGACTCCTCTACTTTGTTTATAATTTTGAGGGAGTTCAATTCTTCATTTGAATTCTGTATTTTTGAATTTCAGAGGGTAAGTCTTTATATTTGAGAGGTAGCTAGGTACGTGAAAGAAGGTACGGACTGTGGCAGGACAGTGCAGAAACAGAAGGGGCAGAATCCCAGGACAAACAGGCCCATCCCATACTGGTGTCACCATTGTCTCAACCCCGATCTGCTTACCGAGTCTGCAGCTAAGTGGCTGTTAGAATTGGTGAACTCTGACACCAGCTCATCGGCCACTTCGTTGTAGGAAGTTGTTCCTTTACGCTGAACTTTTTCACAAACTTTCATTGAAAAATGCCTCAGACCCTTCCCATTTTTATCTCCTTTTTTGCTTCTCTTACTGGAAAGAGAAAAATATTATTTTAATACATTGAGTGTTAATAAGCTACTTCGTTACATAGCAAAGGGCCTACCTTTTGCAACAGGAATCTGGATTATCTAAGTGAAAAACAAAACTGTTTATTGTTTCTTACAAATTGGCAAAAAATGTGCACTGGAGCCCTTTCCCCTTCCTTGGCTATTTCTACATTGACAGTATTTGACCATATGCTGCTGGGAAGATGCTTAAAAACGGATTTGGAATTAATCTCCAGGTAGTTTCACAAAAGAACAACCTTAAAAAAAAGGAGGAACATCTCACAGGGTGTTTATGTGCCTGGAACCAGATTTACAGAGATCTCTCATGTGTGTGCCTAAAATAGAAAGGCTCAGACATTCCTATTTAAAATACAGCAGGAGATACTGAAGTTGGTCATGAGGGGAATTCAACTATGTGCCATCATAGTTAAGAATTTCTTTTGTGGAGAATAAGTACATATTCATTGGGGTTTGTGGTGCCAAATTAACAACCAGCAGTTGTTGTCAGTGTTATTTTCCATTCACCTTTTTCTTTCAGAAAAGCAAGAGCTTAGATAATGGTAATATAAAAAACCAGAAGTTGGTGTCCTCACCCAAGCTAGATTTGGATGTGTATTTCAAGAGAAGTCTTGAAAAAGTTTGGCTGTGTTGGTTTCGGGTCTGGTTTTTTGTTTAATTAAAGTCTTAGGAGTTCATGTGATAATACATTTCAGAGATATCTGTTATTTTACAGAAAAAAGCTTAGTTCTGTCAGCAGTAACAAACTATGGAAAATATTTAAAAAAAAGAATGGTTTTCAAAATTTCAAATGTATTTAAGAAAACAGAACACAGACAGAAGAAAAAAAGAGTAGAAAGGCACATCAGACAGTTAAAATACCCAAACACTTGCAATCCCTAGAGATATTCAATTTGATCAACCCTGAGAGGTAAACGAATATAACCACTTTGAATGTTTTCAGAAAAGTTTCAGAAGCAAAGGAAAAGATCACTTGTTTACAAGTATTTGTCACACTGAAAATTAGAACAATCGTGTTTCTGAAGATCTGTTTGTTTTTCACAACTCCCAGTATCATCTGTAACAGCAAATGTATTTATCAGGAAGTGATAAAGCTTAAAGGAATGAATTATAACTACAAGGAATAGCATCAGCACAGCTTTTATGTGAAGGAGTGAAAACTGCTGAAGGTGGGAGTCAGACACGCATCTCTCTGCAGGGCAGATCTGAAGTAAAACACACTGTGTACATAAAATATATGTTCAGTAATACTCACCTTTCTGAAAAATCTGACTCTATAATGTCTTGAGTCCGTTTTCGCTCCCTAAGAAAAGACAATTCAAACTTAAGATGAAAATAACATTTTATCTATCGACCACAAAACCCACAGCGTGCAGGGCCTCGCTGGGTCTTGTGTTTGTTGTTACATGTTTCCCAAAAGGGAAAAATGTGATACATGGAGATTGACAAAATCTGAGAGAAGGTGGTTAGGGCTTTTGGAGGAGGTTGTCAGACAAGTTCTATTCCCAATTTTGCCATGCTTTGCCCATATGAATTTAGGTAAGTCGCTTCACCTGGAACTACAGGAAGTGCTGATGGTCGAGCTCGATAATCAAACTCCACCAAAAAGAAGAAGCTGGGCTCCTTTGAAAATTCCTACAGAAAGTTCCTCCATGTGGAAAAGAAATGTCTTTAAACAGTGCATAAGACATATCCTGTATTTTCAGGCCATTGAATGTTCTGAAATCTTTAAACAAAGCCCAAGGTAAAACTCTAACCATGTTCACATTAGGGCTGATGCAGACAGAGCTGACGAGACTCTGGAGCAGCAGCTGGCAGGAGTTTTGCACAGGACTGGCAGTCATGGTGCCTCCTTAGGGTCCTGTTTCTTGCCTGCAGCAAAGAGGCTGCAGGAGCCGTGCTCTAGACTTGCATTTATTCCTGCAGCTCACACAATGTATGTGCCCGAGAGCAGCCGGGAAGTCACATCCCATTGTTTCCCTGCGTTTCCAAAGTGGGTTCACAGCAGAGACTTCCACAGCTGAGGAGCCGGTACCGCTGTGTGGGACGCTGAACAAACCTGATGGATTTGGAGGGCTGTGCCTTGAAAGCCTGCACATGCTGGGCTGTGGGAGCCAGAACACAGCAGGCCCTCCCCTGGGCAGCACTGCTGTCTCTGCCAGTCCCTCTCCATGGTGCTTATGTCGGGGCTTGGAGGGCTGTGCCTGGGGCTGCAGCACCTCCTGGGCAGGCACCTGGAGCAGCGTGGGAGCAGAGCTGTGCCATGGCCTGTGCACCAGGATGTGTGGAGCCCTGCAGTGAATGTGCTCATGCCACTCGATTCTGGAAATCATTTGGAATGGAGTAAACAATGGGTAAAGCAAGCAGTGTGGACTTGCAGTCTTCTGGAACTGCCCTCAGCAAGGGCTCACCACCTCCATTCAGCAACACCACAGGTCCTTCCTCACCTCTGCTCCTCAGGTGCAAACAGGACCTATCGCATAGACTTCTGCATGATCAATATTGGTCTGCCTGGAGTCATCATTTTATGGGTGAAACCAGAGTCAGGCTCTTCAGAAATCCCGTGTCTCAACTCTGACAGTCCACAAACAGAAGGATGGTGCTTCTCCATGGTGGTGGTGGTGGCTGGCACACCGCAACTGCTCTGGGAATCCCATCACTGGGTTTGGGTGATGCTTCAGGAAGTGATGGGTGTTGATTCTCTTTATCAAGTTGTGACTAGAGAGTAGAGCTTGTCCCTCCCCTGGGTACTGAAAGAACATCTGCCTGGCCTCCACATTTCACAAAACTTGCAAAACCAAAGTAATCCTTGACAACTCCTTTTCCAAATAAAATCAGAACTAACCCAGAAAAACACCTGCTCAGCTGGGTCTGCAGTCTATCGACTATGGTGGGAATACAGTGATTGGGAAGTACAGGCCTGTGGCAGTCCTTGCTTTGCTTATACAGTAAAATGGAGAAAGTCAAGGTACAAACATTGCACTCTCCTTTCTGCTCTTCCTTAGATGCTCCATTTCCTACATCTGCAGCTGAAAAGGTACTGCTGACATTCATCACTGATTACAAAAATTAACCTAGATGCAGAAATAAATCACTTTTTCAGAGGCAAAGCACTACATCTCTATTTTGAGACAGCTAAGCTCAGCAGTACTGTATTAAAACAAAATACCAAGAAATACTGTAAAGACCAGATCAAATTAGAAGAGCTAAAGAATGTCATGTGACTCTGGAGAACCTCAGAACCCCATGGAACTTGTTGCTACTGTAAATAGTAATAAAAATACCACACTGATCACATTCAAAATTTTCCACTAGAGTTTATCCTTAAATGCCCCTTGAAGTGATTTTGACAGTCTCTCCCCCGAAGGTACCCACTGCTGTGCTCAACAGCAGCACTACTTGAATAGACCATGAATTCCTGAAAAAAATAAAGGCTTGTTTTAACAGGACTCCTGAATTTGTGACTCTCCATTTTTATGAAGAAACAGACACTGCCATAAACCACAATTAGAACAGACAGTGAAGTGACTGGTGCCTGTAGTTCCTGCTCATGTGCTCCAGACACCAGAGGTGCATACCAACTGAACAGCACACCCCATACTCCTTTTAGTTGTGCAAGAACTAGAATCTGTAAGCCAACATATAGACAGAACAGCATAAACAACAGAAAAGATAGAACAGACCCCCAAACATCTTTAAATACAGCAAAAGTCTTACCCTGGGACCCAGCCGGAAGCTTCTGTGATGTGTGTCTGTGTGACCATTGTGGGCGCTGCGTTATATGGACTCCCTATCAGAACACTCCCTGAATTGGTCAGTCTTTGTGGTGTGCTTATGATCTGCAAAATTTACGAATTAAAAAAACCAGTTGTCTTAAGAAAACAGGTTACCACAGCCCAAAATTCATACTAAGCCTTGCACTAAGAAAAGTAGCAATAATCCTATACCAGAAACAAACTGCAGTCAAAATATACAGAAGAGATGTCCTCAGAAGATCTTCGTACAGTAGTTACAACACTGCTAATTTTCTAATCGTACCATATTACTGTATTATTCATATGGTCAAGAACTAGACCAATAGAAGCAATTCCTAGGCATGGCAGATAGGATTTGTACCTCGAGATACCCAATTGTTTCTCCACAAGTACATGTAAGCAATCTCTGGATCACTGTAATCAATAAAACCTTCTTTCCTTCTGATGGATTTGTCTCTTGGAATTGTCTTTGGTAGTGAAGACAGACAATCTGAGCTCCAGGCAAAGTGTTCCCTGCAGTTTCTAGCAAACAGAAGATCCCAGGGCATTCTGGCAAGCTAATAATACAGCATGGCACCTACAGAATTCAGTGTGAAGTTTATACTATATAGAACGTCCATTTATACAAACCTGGTGAAATGGTATGTACAGTGGTTAACGCTAAGTCACGTAGTCTCAACTTTTAAATCACATCTAAGTTCATTCTTCAAAATAGGTCACCAGAAGAATTTAGATAGTATTAATTAGTTAATCCTTAAAATAAACCAATTAATTATTTTGATTTCAGTATTGTAAGATTCACACCAAGGTTTCTTGGACAGTGCTTTTTACTCACATACCTTATTTAGTTTTTCAAAATTTTATTTTCTTTTACTCTGTTTAGTGACATTTTGAGTACTGACTGTACTAAACATGTAGTTTCCTTTATTATTTAACGTATCCAACACTCTTGCAGATATACAGCAGATGTATATATATCTACACAGCAAGTATATATACGTACGTATGTATATGAAAGCAAAAAATACGTATACAGCATTTGTTTGTATCCATCAATACTGTTTAAAGAAGTAGAAAAAAAATTATATGTGAAGAATTTCCCATTTCCTCAGCTCATTAAGCTCCTGACCCCACATCATGATTACATATATAATACTGTTTTGTCTTAAAGCCATAAATTTATCTCAGTCACTTTCTGCAAACAGATAGCTTGGCAGAACCAAGTGAAAATGGACATTCAGAGAGCCCAAACCAGCGATACACGTGATGTGTTTCCTGGCTGATGCTGGAGAACCAAAGGTGCCAGTCTGGCTGCGGTACCCGCGGTGAGCCCGCTGTGCCCCCGTGTGCGGGGCCGCTGCCGCCCGCCCCGCCCCGCAGCGCCCAGCCCCCGGGTCGTGCCCAGGGAATGTTTCCGTTCCAGACACTGCCCCTTTTCTGAGGGCTAATCCCATCCCAACAAGGAACAACCCCGCAGCGATGACACCAACGCACCGCACAGCACAGGCCCGAATTCAGCCAACAGCATCTGTAGGATGCATTAAACCCCCGGGATTAAGCACTGACATCTGATCAGTAACACTGTTATGCAGTTAAATTTACACCCACAGACTGAATCTAAAGAAAGGACACCTCAAGAATCCAGCCAGTAAGCAGTGCCCTTTCCACCACTGGCACAACCGTATCCTGGGGGATTCAGCCCAGCGGTCACCATTCAATAACCCCCTTTGGTGATGCCGGTGCTGTGCTGCTTGGAGGGCCCTGGAGCAGTGGCTGAGCAAAGGGCAGAGCCCCTCACACAGCGGGTGTGGGTAACACAGCGAGAGGACGAGGCAGCGCTGACAGGGGCACTGCCCAGAGCTCTGGGCATTCTGCTTTAAATGGCCTGGCACAACACGGCTCTACACTGGGTGTCAGAAGGCCTGCATTAAAGGCTATTTAATAAGAAAATGTTTTCTGAATATAGACCCATCCTTGCAAAGCAGCAGAACAAAAGAATTAAAAAACGAAAAAAAAAAAAGAATAAAAACTGTTTGTCTCACACCACACAGTAGCTTTCGCAACTTTCACCTGCTATAGAACTTAAACTGCGACTAGGGCTCATTTAAACCAAAAGCAGGGCCTTGAGAAGTCACTTGTAAAAGCAGGAACTGCATTACCTGACTGCTCTGCCTTGTCCTGGCTATTTATTGCACTCCCAGAACATCTTCTGTGGCAGAACTGTAACAGTGCAGTGCTACAGGGCACATGCTCCAGCAGGACGTGCATCAGCACTGACACACCAAGAGGGCTGGTCCCTGGCTGTCCCTTAGCTGGTCCCTGGGAGCCTGTGGCCGCTGCTCCAGATGGAGAGCTCCCCACAGCGGGGAATGCTGGGGGTGGTGGTGGTTATAATGCGTGTGCCCCCCTGTCCAACTGGGATAAAACCCGCCAAAGAACAGTTGTAAATGCTGATGGGAAAAAGGTCCAACACAATTATTTACAAAACACATCAAATGGCTCTGTACTCAGGCTAAGGGCTTGGCAAGTGGGCATCAGGCGACTAGAAACTGTTCACATTTCTAGGTATTGCCTATTTAGCTCTTTGGCCACCAGAAAACCTAATTTTCTTTTCTCAAAACTAGATCCAAAATCCCTGAAACATCAATATATGGCCATATACACTTATCACTGACAGGAAGAGAGTTTAAGAAGAGTAGTTTCAACAAGTTAAATCTCTAGCGACACATCTGAGACATTCTCTGGCAATGCTGGAGATTTACTGTTGAGAAAAAGACTAAAAACATCCAGAGTATCAGTAACACTCTTAACGAGATGATTTGTTTTTTTCCCTTAAAACACTTTTGAGCAATAGTTAAAACAGCAGTTGGTAAAGCTGTTCCAATTTCCACTCCAAGCTAGGAAGAGAGGTATCGTCCACGGGCACACACAGGAGCGCCGCTGGGAGTGGCAGTTCTGGGATGCAGAGCCTGCCGTGTCCCCACGTCCCCACCCTCCCATCCAGGTGGGGCACTGGGTGGCTGGGGCAGGAAACAGCAAGTTCCTCGCACTGTTCCCATCTTTCCTTGTGGCGTTTCTGTGTGACACCAACAGGAAGTCACACAGGCAGTGACACAACTTGGCATTACCGGGGTTGCAACACTTACCATTTGGGGTCCAACATTCACATTGATTGGTCCTAAAGTTTTTGGCAAAATCTTAGTTGGAGAGTTGGTGCTGGAAACTGGCAATGTAATTACAGCAATATTACCTAAAAAGAGTGGTAAAAAGAGAGGTTTAAGTTACTTCCTTAGTAACCTGTGAAAAACACTATGGCAAATTCTCATATCACTTTAACCTTCTGGAATCAGATTAGCTTTGTTGTCTCATTCACTGCAGACACACCCTAAGACAACAGCTTCCAGACCTTTCAGCAGATGTCACAAGGACACCTCACAAAATGACACCTTCACTATTTAACCTTTAAAATTACATGTATTTTATTTCCGGAAACAATTTATTCTTGCCCAAGTTGAAGAGCACACAGCCTGCCACACCTCAGCATTAGGAGTGAAAATTAATGAGAATACTACTAAAAGAAGCCAGGATACAAATCCTACTTAAAATCATAAGCACGTGCATAAAATATGCATCCAACAACCTTCCTAGCTTTACCCATTCCTCATCTGTCTATACTAGAGTGTTCTGCAACCATCACTGAATAGATCACAGCCTGCCACTGTACAGGTGGTGTAAGTAATGCCTAAGGTCACATGGCAAAATGCAGTAAAATTCTGAAATGCCGAGTTTGGCTTAAAAAAGGATCTTATCTTCTGTAGTTTCAGCACAGAAGTAGAAAAGATGTAGATATATGCAAAGTCTCTGCTTTATAAAAAAATTCAACAGAGATACGAGAAATACAATTTGAGTAAAGGATGTTCCAGTGTTCTGTGTAAATTCCTCTGGCGTCTGGAGTAACACTGCTACTTAATATTAGTTTTCCAAAAGGTAGATCTGTGTCTGAAAATACCTTCAGAAATAGCTTGTTTATCTATTCAATAAAATGAATAAATTGTTCAGTCACTTAACTCACCTAGAAAAACAAATTTACAAACTCCTCACACTGAGAAACCACCCCCCCAGTAAATCCTTGCTGTATTATGAAACACCTTTCATGAGGTAGTGCCAGGGTGCACAAGACATGATTTACATACACTGTGTTTCCATTTTGAGCTCAAAATAGTTCTCTTACTTGTCAGTTTTAGTTTTGCTAGAGGATTTCGCCTGGGATTTCCCAAGCAGTGCCAGCATATTCTCATCAAAACCCCGTCCCCCCCTCACTGCAGGCTGTTGCCATCAATGATGTGTCACTTCCCAGTACTGCTGTAGGAATTTTCCTCTTTTCTGCTGCAGCTGAAACTTTTGACCCCGTTATCTCAAAGATCAGCTCTCATATTATTTCTTCTTGTCCCTCTTCTTACCAGGGAAAAGAAATAAATTACTTTCTCTGGTGCCAACAGCATAAGGTCACATGGCAAAGTGCAGTAAAACTCTGAAATGCTGGGTTTGGCTCCCAGCTTTACCACAGGGCTCCAGCAGAGCTGTCTCCAGCAACACCTCCCAGCCTGCAAGAGGCACTGGAATGTCATGTTTCATAGAGGAAGAGTGGGATGTGTCAGACTTACAGAACTGGACAATCAGCTACTGCAGCACTGTGCCTTCCCTGACAGGCTCCCCAGACAATCACACATGGTCACCATTAAGGCAACTTCAGGAAATACAAGTGTCATTCAAATTACTTATCTTGATTTTAAAAAGGCAGTTGATTACATGTGGCATGTGTTTAAATGTCTTTTTGCCTAGAGTTGGTGTCAATAAAAAAGATTTTCTTCTTCTGATCCCTACACAAATCCCCCATTTGGCAGCAGCACTGTCAAAATGATCTTAAGAGTTGATCAAGTGTTCAAAGAAATATTCCCCTGCCTTTTCTCTTCTTTTTAAATTTCTTTGAAGGTAAATATAAATGCGTGAATGTGTAGATTTTTAAATATAGATAGGATGGAAGGAACCAGCTTCTAAGGTCTTTCATCAGCACTGGACAGAAAGAAAGAACAAACAAATTCTGTGTTGGCAGTTGAAAAATAACTAAATGAACTTTTATCACTTATGAATAAAATATTCCCTCCATACGGTTTTCTTTTTTTCAAAAATAGCATCATGGTCCAGATACTCATGTTATCTCCCATGCTACAAATATTTAACAGATGTTACTGATGGAAACACCACCTCTCCATGTCCCTTCACAGCAAATACAACAGCTGGTTCAGGTTGTTACTCCAAAATGTGTTTCCAAACAGATCTCAGCAGCACCCCAGCCGGGAGGGACAGATTTTGCAGTCCCCATCACCAGTGTCCCTGCTCTTCTCTGCAAGGGAAATGCAGCTTCCAAGAGCATCCCATCCTGCCGCAGCCCTCGTGCAGCAGAAGCCCAGGTCCAGGGGACACAGCAGGAGCCAGGGCCAGTCCCAGTGCAGTGACAACATCACCATGAAGTGGAAACTGCCAGCACAAGCACAACGGCTCAGAGAACAGGCACTTGCTTGCTAAAATGACTAGCTGTATTTCACACCAAGTTCTCAAGGTTAGGGCACCCGTGCTTGCTGAGGAGTCGGTCACTTCTAAAGTTTTGAAGGCAAAGTAGTATTACAGAACAGCAAACATCACCAAGAGCAATCTCTTCAAGTCTTATTTATAAAACAGCATTGAAAAAGTAGGAGGAAGTGGATGTCCCAGAACATTCAACAGATTTCTGTATTCCATTGAAAGAAGAAATATCATCAAAGTAACTATATTTATATTATAATAAAGCAACTGTAAAGGTTTTAAACATGACCAAATTCTAAATAAATACCAACTCTTAATAACACCCATCAGTTTGTAACAAAAAAGATTACACTGATTCATGTCCCCTAGCACAACAGCAGTGAGTACAGTGATAAGCTGAACACAATGAGACCCATCAGCCTCCAAGTCATGGTAATCTAGCTGCGTGGATGAAAAAGGTCAGCACAGATGGATCAAACTAGAATGATTTGTATAATAATACTCAATTCTTATATAATGTTTCCCAGCAGTACTTTCAAGGCACAAAGGAGGTCAGTGTCATTATCCCCATTTACCTATGGAAAACCAAGCACATGGGAAAGAAACGCATGAAAAACTCTCATCACGCAGCTTTAACTGCAATGTCCATAAAGCCACCCCAAACTGGGCCCGCCCGCCACTGATGCAAATGCAAAATAAAAACCTGCCACTGGACATGTGCATATTTCTCTCAGAACACAAGCACTCTGCTTCTACATAAATTATTTTTGCATCCCTCAGTTACTACTACTGTTGTTTCTCATGGAGGGAAACCACTACTGCTATTATTTCATATTTAAAAAAACCCATGATCACTACGTAACTATTAAGCCTTCTGGCATTTGTGTAATATTTTTACTTGTACGCACAAAGAAAAATTCAATTTCAGTGATCTTCAGCTTCAGTCACAGATAACGTTATTCATGTTTATGTACATGTACACACTAACCATCCCACCTGACTCAACTTTAAATCATTAAGTGGCACCCTAAATAGCTTAACTTCACACTAACAACATGCATTCCTATACAAACATGAAGCTAAAGAGATCTTAGTGATTTTTTTTTTCCTGTATCACTAAATCTCTTAGGTCTGCAGCTTAGTTGCAAAGACAATCAGAAACAATGTCAACTTGAGAATCTATAGAATCTGTCACAGCCAGTTTGAAGGAAACCATGGCTGATGGGGAGCACGGCCCAACCAGCTGGGGTTACACACAGTGCCTACATCAACAAAAAAAGCCTTTGAATTTTCAAACAAAACACCACGGAGGTGTTGGTAATTTGGATTTCATATTCAGAGCTCTAAACAAATGTCCACATTTTTGAAGTGTCTCAATGAACAGCCATTTAAATTAATACAGCCTGTGACCGAAAAAACCAGTTCAGAGTTGTGAAATAAAATCAGTCCATGAGGATATTTTGCAATAATGTAAGTGATGTGCCCTCAGGGTCCTCTATTACACTAAAACATAAACTCATCTTCAAAATCAGGATATAGTATTATAACAGCATAAAGAAAAATGGAATTATTATCTTACTATTAGTACACAAGTACTTTCTTGGGAGAGTTCTTCATTTGTTCATTGCACAAAACTACTGGGCTACAACCCTAGCTTTTAAAAATTCCATAATTTGTAGAAGTACACACATACCTAGAAATACATGAAATCAAAGAGATCTGTAGAAAAGATAAAACAAAATGGGGCGGATGATAGTTCACTTCAGGCTCACATTTTACATTTTCAGTTTTTTACTGCTCAATTTGAGACAAACGTACAGGAGTTAACAGCTGTATGAAGCCAAAAGCTCCAGGCCTGTGGATAACCAATTCTGATGTCTTGGTCATTTTAGCAGATCTCTTCAAGCACACAATAAACTACTTGCATTAGAGCAGCCCTGTGCACCAAGTTTCTGAAACACCAGCCCTATCAGAACTTGGTAAGAAACAGGTACTGCATAACAAAAAGACGGATTGAAACAAAATTCAGTGTGGACCTGTAGTAGAAGTCAAGCTTCTCACCAAAAGCAATCTCTCCACAATTATGATTAATGTATCCTCCCTCCTGGAGCCTGTTGCAAGACTGGTAGTCCACAGATGGACTCCCTTTTCCCTCCACAGCAACAGAGAACAACATGTAAATTTATGGAATTTGGGAATACAGTAACCAACAAGTATTAACCAAACACAGTATGATTCCATAAAACCATCGTGTTAGTCTACATGACAGATCTGAAAATAAGAATCCTGTGCCACAGCAACCCCAGTTGTGCCCAGTCCCACCCCACCCTAAGGTGGCCTGTCCTTCCCCACACTTGTGGGTGTGACACTGCCATTCCCACTGCTATCCCGAAATACAAACAGGCTGTCCCATTTGGCCAGTCCCACACTGCTGTGCATACAAGGCAGCGGCGCCCAGAAACTGAAGGGGCTGATGAAGAGTCATTGATCACTAAAATGATTTCGCAAGCAACACCTGATTGCAAGCCTTGACTTTTATTACAGGCTTCACATCCAGGCAACTCCAACACTCACAGGTCAAGCAGCCTTGGCACTGTATAAAGCAGCAGAGGGTCCTCAAAGCTGCAGGCACCCAAGTGGATGCACAGAGGGCAGGTGAGGTGGCTTCATGGGGGAGGTGGTAATATAGACATGCCCTCTGCTGGGGAACACCAGAAAAATTTGATTTTCCAGTTTTGTAATATTTATGAGTGGGATTACAAAACTGCAAGTGTGTAAACTACTGACTGGGAATGCCTCCCAAACACATTAAATTTTAAACACTTCTGGTTACACATGCAACTTTTTAACACGAACTCTACCACATGTCTCATTTAATTCATTCACAGCTTGCAACAATTACCCCCAAACTACAACAGAACTGTCCCTATCCAATTCATTCACAAACCTAACTGTACCGTTCAAGGACTAACTAGGACTACTATACTTAATTTTTTTAACAGAATGGGCCAACTCCACAAAGACATCTTGCCACTTAAACCAGGATTTTGTCTGAATGATGGATGGAGTACCATAGCTCCTGTCAATTAACTTTACTAGGCACCAAAGTTCTGTCAACACCAAGGAGTGCAATGGTCTGGCTAGCATGGAGCACACCAGGAGTTTCTCCCAACAGGCACAGTCCATGATAAAACACTAGGAGAATGCCTGACACACGAACAGCAACAACCATCTCTGTTCTCCAAAACCTGAGAGGAAGCATCCCTTTTGCATTCAGCAACCCAAGAGTATTCGTTCACTAAAGAATGAGAACCAGAACCACTTTTTTTCTGTCTGGGAGAACTAAAATGCATGTCTCCTACAGGAATAATTTTAATCACTAGTCTGCTGGATAATTTCAGGTGAGGACATGAAGCGTGGTCAGCCCAGCCTGCCACAGCTGAACACTTTTGGCTGTAACACTAAGAATGTTCTACATCAAAGACGAGGTGAGAGGAAATATCCTGACTGTGCTGCACAGACTGCTTAAAATATTTCTCCCCATGGTGGTCCTTGCACAAGGAGCCCCTGGCCATTAGTCAGAAGCCATCCACATGTGCCATTCCCTCAGCTCCTATGAGTATTCACTTCAAGCTGAGGAAACAAGCTCCAAATGGAGGGCTTTTAGCCAAAAGATCCTGTTGCCTAGGAATTAGAGGCAACAAATGTAGGGAAGTAAACTGTCTGTTGAACAGGAATTGTTCACTAAACAAAGTGAACAACATTTTGAGTTAATGCTCTGCTAAGTGCTGTGATATTTCTCCTAGGCACACCTAGGGAAAAAAGTCTGGTTCCATTCAAAATTAGGCAGTAAGTCTTTTTATGATGATTACAAATTTGGATGTTTGTGCTTTGATTCTGCAATCATTACACTTAAAACATCAAAATCCTTAGTAAATCTGTACTGCATTTAGATACACTGGGTACTAAAAATGCTTCTTTATCCCAGACATCATCTCTACAAGGAATAAAAAAGTACTGGAAGTATTTCAAAAATCTGAATCAAAAAAAAGCTGCAGTAAGAAGACAACAGCATTCACCAAAAAACACAACAATAAAAAACCTGAACCTCCAAAAACCAAACAACCTGTCAACCTATTTGGGAACACTAATGCAGATTTAAAAATCAGCAGAAATGACACTGGAGTACTTTAAGACTTACAGATTACATTGCAATACCTAAGCAGTGTGTGAGTATTAACTTCTCCTGTAGTAAAAATCAACCAGGAAAATGCCCAGAGGTTGTGCATGGACACTAAAGGTGATGGTGGAAAAGACAGACAGAGCCTGATCAAACTCATACTGCAACAGCAGTAACAGTAACTGCTCCAGAGGGTCCAGGGGACAAACTAGTGCAAAAAGAGACTTGGAAAGCCAAGCCTATGAAGAGAGGAAAAGCAGAGGAAGTAATTTAAGAGTGCAAGGGTCACTTGCTATGATTCTCTATTTTGGTTATGCACTTTTAGTGACCCAGACAGAAAATTTCCTTCACATAACTCCTATCTCATGGTGCAAATGCTACACAACAGGACTGCACCTGTCTGTGAGCGCAGAATGAGCGACAGCTTCCTCGCTGTCTCAGGACACCCTCCTGCAGTGTGAAACAGCACACCCAAAGATCCAGGCTGCATGCCACTGCTACTGGGCAAAGTGGCAGAGCAGTGGGTTTACAGAGAACAGCCCAGCATTTTTCAAATTAAACCCAGTAAACTGAGGGGTACACAACAGATTTCACAGTATGGTAAGAGATCAGAGTTCATTAATAAAAAGGAGGACGCTTTTTGAGACAAAAGTGATTAAATTAGAAGTGCTAAGATGAAACACGACAGGACAAAATATACTTAAAAGCATGAAGTCATGTTTAGCCTTCTCTGCCCTTTTGACAACAGAGTCTGGGAACTTTAAGAGTGGCGTAGAAATCAGAAAATTCAGCATATTCAGCATCAAGGAATGAAAAAAGTGCTTATTTTATCCTCTAATTACTTTCACTACACCCTTTTTTCCCCTCTGAAAATCTGAAGATCTTCCAGTCTTTTCTACTGAAACTTACATGTCAGTATTAAAACATCTACCATTTAAATTCTGATTCTCCCAAATGTGAATCAACGATACACAGTGAAGTAAGTTTTAATGTATGCTTCTTTCCTATGTATACAAACAGAATTCTCTTACCTTTTGTTGGACTCTGGTTCTGATCTATAAATCCTTTCAAGTCTCCATTTGTGGAAGTCACACCAACCTGAACAAAACATTTTTGAAGTCTTAAAAATATGATAAACCTTTCTGTGTTTTCTAATATGCAACTAACAATATTATGACAGTAATCTGTTCTGCATTATGAATCATTACAATCCTACGGACAGTAGAGTCTAACAAGAACATGAGATTCAAGGCAAAGAATTCAAGACATTTACTGTGTGTATATGAAGACAAACTCTATTTTTGACTAAGTTCTTATCTAAAAGAACCCCTAAATATTCTGATACTGCACTACACACGTCCTAAGCATCCCATTCTGGCTGTTATGGTGTCAGGCACTGTCCCCTCCAAGCCAAATGGAGCAGCTGCCACCGACAACCCAGCACAAACCTGCCTGATGTCCAGAATCCTCAGTATTAAGCTGCACAGTCTACAGGTCTGAGATATGACTCTTGATGCATTTCAGAGACATTCCCCAGCCTTCAGAGATAAAATGACTTACCCTGAGGGTAAGTTATCAGATACAAGGAGAACTTAAACCACACAAGGAAATGGTGTAGCTCAGATTCTGGCATGTATACAAAGCACAGAAAGGTACAGTTTACACAGAAAAATGCAAGACCAGACCCTGGAGGTGGGAGGGAAGAGACGGAAAGTCCTTCATATCCCAGCTAACAAGGGATGGGTCCAGCAGCAGCAAGCAATGGCAAGGCATTTTGCAGTTTCAGCACATTATGCTCACACCACCTTAGTAACCTCTGTCCAACAAAGAACTTTCCTTTGCTTCCAAGCTGTGAGAAGCACTGAGGGACTGAGCTCTGATGCAGCAGTAGGCAATTAAACTAAATAGTAGAAAATCTCTTTTTAAAACACTGTAAAATATGAGTATTTCTGTAAATAACTAGGACAAAAGGTTCTGGTATCCAAGTTAAAAGGACACAACCGTATGATCAAGGATCAAGTATTTGCTTTAGTTTACAGATGTATATAGCTATAATGCAACCTACACTAGGGCCACTTGTAGAATTTTAATCCTCTCAAATTAGAACATCATTTAATTAACGGCAAATTAAACAGTAACTAAAATAAACTACACAAGAATAAAAAATCCCTACTATAAGCATCCAGTGGCTCAGTTCTGCTAGAGAACTTGTGCTCAGCAAATAATTTTTGCGGGGGAAAATCTACTCACAGCATTGTGCCAGACACTCTTGAACAACTTCTGTGAAGGGTTTTTCACCATGAGGAGACACGTATGAAGATGAACTGTTGCTGCACTGCTGTGACTGTAGAACGCTGCCCAAATGAGCCAAGCCAGGTGCTTTGGCACACAAGCCCCAGAGACACTCAGGGCAGTTCCTCAGCTCATCCCAAACCTTGTCGGCATCGGCCTTGCTCTTCCCGGTCTTTCCCGGCACACCCAGCTGGACCATCCTCTCTATTTCCCAGGGGCAGCCCTCAGGTGCTGTGGCTGTGGCAGGTGTTGGCAGCACCAGAAGCTCTTTGGAAGGAAAGCCAGTGTCCCCTTTCCCCTGCCCACGCGCCGGGCTGTCTCCCAGCAGGTGGCAGCGGTGCAGCAGCAATGCAGCTGGGCTGGGAGGGAGCACCACACTGGAGCAGGGCAGGGCAAGGCAGGCATGACAACGCAAAACCTCTCCTGTGACGATGCGGTAGCAGATCTATGGGGGAAACTGAAGCACTCCGGTATTTTTCCCCCGGGTGCTTGGGCACAAGGAAAGCTCTTGCAGCAAGAGGCCACTGTGGTTCCTTACACTGCAAATGTGCTCTCGAGGAGATGTTTAAACTAGAGGCTGGCAAGGCTGACAACTGTACAGTGTGTGGCACTGGAAGGCCATTCCATTGCCAAGGGGAAAAGCAGCACTCCTGGATCATCCAACTGCTGCCTTTGCACAGACAACAGTACCAGATTCCCCCCAGACCCCCTGCCCCTGCAAGAAGTTGGGGAACACAAACAGGAGAAATTTTAAATTCTGAGAAAAAACAGAGGTCCACAGGGATGAATATCATGTTCGATAAAACGGCCTCAATTCCTCTCAAGAGAAGGGATAAGAATTACAATGAACATCCTCAAAGACAGCACCGCAATTTGTTTGCAATTGAACACTCCGCTCTAGATTTACAACTGTACATTTCCCTACTGATTCACATCAGTGCTTCAATTAAACACTGAGGATGATGCATATATGCAGTATCAGAATAAAAATTCCAACATTTACATTTAATTCTCTGAAATATTTAGATTATTTAACTGAATCAATATTTAAGGAAATATAACAAAGTACTCAAGGGTTTTGTTTGTGTGTATCTTGTACTTCAGCAGAATTTCAGTTAGCATAGAAATATATTATTTTCATTATAATGGTCCTAACAGCACAGTTATAAAGAGCATTCAGTACACAGCAGCACTTTTGTCAATTTTATAATCTTTTTAAGTTTAGAGGAGCTTGAAAAGAAACTTGAATTTTGTGAGAACTTAAGTGAGAAATGTGGCAGATCTAAAGGAATTTGCTTCTCCTACAGAACAATGATCATAACTAAGTCCTCAGAAGTAGCAATGTGTGATGCAATATTACAATAGTGCACCAGAACAAGACCTTTACAGTATTCCAGCTCAGTGTTAGAGAGATCCCAGGCCATATTGCCATCTGGAGACTGTACCATCCACTGCTTTTGGGATCTTGTAATTTCACCTCTCCTAAGATGAAACCAGCAAACAATCCAATGCTTAATTGGTATAATTTGTTACTTTTTGTATGGCTCATGTGATATTTCTGCTTTATAACAGTGGCCCAGTGTCTGGATTACTGGGAATGCAGGAGCTGGACTGTGGCTCCTGTGCATCTGCAGCATGATGAAGTAAGATGAAGAAAGCACTTGGCAGGCCTTTGCCTACTATTAAATAGTTTCATTGAGTGTTTTACACCTTTCCTATCAGGCAAATAAGTGTTCAAATGGGATGAAGCGAAAGGAAAAAAGAATCACAGCCAGCTCTTGTAGCTTACCAGCCTTCCCTACTGCTTGACATACTGCTCAAGGCAAGTCTCCTTGACCAACTTCAGCATTAAACTTTCTTCCATGCTGACATGTGAAAGGAGAACTAACTGTGGTAGTTTAAATTTTAGGCTTTGGTGAGGTTTGTTGTTCTTTAGGCCTTCCTTAACAACTGGGGTCAAAAACTAAGGAAGTATTCCATCCTATTCCCTCACGTAATCAGGTGTATAAAGATAGGTGACGGGGAGGAGGTTCTCTCTCTTGGGCTTCAGCTTTCCTCCCGGTCACCAGCTCCGTGACAGCAGTCCTCAGTGTTTAGGCCTCGCTTATCTCTGTGGGCTGAAGGCCTGGACCGAGGGCTCTGTCCGAGTCGTGTCAGAGGGAAGGGATTTGCTGTTCGCAAGGGAAGTGGTGAGAGTTTATTGTATTAGTTATTTTGTTGGGCTATTCCCTGAGTTTCGATTGTGTATATCTGTTGTGTTTTCCCCCTTTTGTCCCTTTTTCCCCTTCCCTTTCCCCTTTTCCCCTTGGGGTTGGTTGGGGGTTCCCTGGGGTCCCTACTCATATGTACATAGTGTTTCATTGTATATAATTCTATATCTTTCTATATATATAAATATATATTTGCTGCAATTCTCCTCTGCTACCTTTTCCTCCTTTCTCCGTTTTTTTTTCCGTGGCTGTGGGGGGAGGCTGTCCCGGGTTGCTGAGGGTTTGGCCGGGAGCCAACCCAAACTTACACACTAACATAGTCATTTAACTGAACTCATCTGTAACAAGAAAACCATCCTCTGAGAAGCAGTGACAAATAACTTCACATGAATAAAAATTCATATCCAACAAATCAAAACTATCAGCCTCATTCAAAAAATCTGCTTGAGTCCTATTATTTATTTGGTCCTAACATTAAGTTTCCCAGAGTATTTGTTTTCTCCATTTCTCAATATTGTTTTGGTGCCTTCTTACCTGAAGGATAGATGGGAATGAAAGTACAAAACAGGCAAGAAAAACACATTTGACGATATAAGCAAAAACTGAAATAACCCATTTGGACAGGGTGATTGGAATTACATCTGGGTACAGTGCATATGGTAAGCACATAAACATCTCATCTCCAAGAGAACCTGTAACTTTTACTCAACATTTTATTATTTATTTTATTATTTGTAGGTGCTTTGGTTGGATTAGTAATCTGCAGAAGCCTAAATTACCCAAACAATTTTCCACAAGCAGACAGTAGAAAGTGTCCTGCATTTAAATGAAAGTGTACAGTGAGTCTGTCTTGATAATTTTCCAATCATATACTCAAAAAGTTAGGAAGGAAAAACAGTGATGGGGAACGTTATTCATCCTGCATACACATTCAGGCTATGGAAGCATTCTGGCATGTGTTTGAAGTGCAAGCTTCCTTGGAGAGAAGGTTGTTCACCACAGCTTACTGCATGAAAAGACATTTTAGCCTAAGATCACTGCACTTGGCTGCGATGTAGAAGGAGCACCAACACCCCCAGACTCTGTGCCCCAGTTGGGGGGTGTGATTTCAGAACACAGAGGTGGTGGCTTCCTGGTGCATACAGGTCTGATGAAAGATATGTGCCCTTTAAGAATTTTCAGGAAGATGCCCAAACTCCAGTAAAGTTCCCTTTCCTTGATGCTTCAACATAAAGGAAAAAAAGATGCAAATCCTTTCACAGAACAGCTCTCTCCCTCATCTCACTCTGCACATCATTAAACCATTTCTGACAGTATAAGAGATAAACACTAACCTTAGATTTGTAACAGCTGCAGAAACCCACAGACATATGGTAAATCCCACAACCCTGAAAATTTAGAAGCATTCTTGGGCCTTCATCAGAAAACACTAGGGCTGACACTTTTACCCTGAGTGTGCCATTCAAAGTAACTAAGGTTGGGAAAACCTGAAGAAGTGCTACAAATAAGGACAGAAAGCATATGACCACCATTTTTACAGGTAAACATGAAAACTGAGTCCTACGTTCATCGGTAGTAATTGATAGTAATTGATTGTGTTTTTAAATAAACCCATAACCATTAGGTACATAACTAGGTTTGCCTAAATTTGATATGCTGTTCTGGTTTAAAAGTAAACTGGTGTGAGAAATAAACCCAGCCCAAGAGAGATTACAAGACAGAGTTACAATTTACTAAAAAGATTAAAATAAATACAAGAGTACAGAGAAAACTGCCACAAAAGCAGATGTATAATCCAGCACTCTGGGACAAGAACAGAACGTTGTCATTAGCCCCTGCGCTGAGCGCCACTTGGTCCCCCTGAGTGGAAAGTAAGAGGAAAGGAAACCTGTTGGTGACGATGATGGTTGCAGTCTTGTTGAGAGTGGCAGTCGAAGTCCTGTTGAGGTTCTGGTCCTCCTCTGCATCCGACCAGTGGTACCAGAAGTCCCACAACCCGAAGATTGCACATGCTCAGGTTCAGGTGGGAACACCCAGTACCTCCCCCAAGCCAAGGAGTTTCACAGTAGGTGACTGAACTTTGTGACTCATGGGATAGTTTTGGAATCATGGTCTGCCTCGTTGCAGCTGCCTATTGTGCCAGTCCCATGAGCAGACAGGACCCCTCAGGCTGGGCTGATGCCCCCCCAGAGGAGAGTTATCACACCTGAGTCACTGGTGTGAAGACAGAAACACTCCTCAGTCTCACAGGGTCCTTTAACACCCGGCCTGTAGCCTGAGGGGTCAGGTGTGCCCTGGGCAGCTGCTGCCAATGATCCATTATTAACAGTCAATCAGAAATGACATAGAGGCTGTAGAATACACAGTTTTGGTTACATCCACACAGTGATAAACTGGTCCCAGCCCCTGTAACTAGGACGTATGCAAAATTTCAAAGTATTCATACCAATAAAACATCTCTTCTATAAAGTAATCATAGCCTTGCAAAACCATATTTCTATATTTAGTACAAGCATACGTGGCCCAGACTGAAGGTTCATGTCTGCCCTTGGAGACTTTCAAAACCCAGAGCCCTTATGGAGCCCTGAACAAAGCACCAAGCAAACGGGTTCCGGTGTCAAACAGCTTGAAACAAAGCACCACAGTAGATGGCCTCCTGAGACCCCTTCAAACTATGCCACTCTGACTCTATCACATAACACTCCAGGGATTTTATTGGGACTGGTATTTATTCTTTGACTGCATTGAACAAAAGGCCAAAACCACAAATGATTTGGAATTGTGCAGCTGTTCCACATACATCAGTAGCATTACTTATTTATACTAGAGTTAAATTTGACCTATGAAATAATAAGTCAAAGGTCTTTGCATATACACTTCAATTTATTTTCTGTCTTGGTAAGCCTCAATCAAAAAGACACCTGAAAGCCTGGGTCTACACACCAAATGAAGCTACTAATAAAGCCAACAGAGACTTCTGATAGTTGAGAATTAATTTATTCAAACTATGCCCCTGGCACCAATGCAACCCAATATGCACCAACGCTTTTGCACTAACTGAACAGAGCACCGCCCCAGGCTACCTGCACTTTCATCACAGGGTACTTTTTCAGCAGTGTTGGTTCCTAAAGCTGTTCAGATTTAACCCGACTGCAGGATGCCCAGTCAGAGGCAGTCAACAGGGCCCAAAGTCGCACTCAACTCACTGATCACCAAGCTTCATCAGAACTGTTCTCTATACAAATTGTGTACCTCAGGAAGCATAGCTAATTAGGCAGAAAATTAAGGTCAAGATGTTAGACACTTCATAAGCATCCTCAGAACTCGGGGTAGAGGAGTCAAACAGAGCCTCTCCACACCACCCTACAGGTTTGTGAATCCAGAAAGCAAGAAACAGGGACACCCTCAGCCTTCTAGAAACCAAATTTGGAGCAATGCCAGAAGAATCAGACTCACAGAATATCTCAAGTTGGATGGGACCCAAACGGATCAATAAGGAAACAGTAAAAATCACTGCCTCATTTATCAACCTGACCTACAGCTGAGTAAACTTCACATCCTTAAAGAGCACCTAACCAGTCTAAATTTATCAAAACACTGCAGAAGATTTGTGGTATACAAAAATCAGACAAGATTTTTGAATGTGAAGGTCTCTGTGTTTGATTTCTTATATTTGTCCCTACAGTTCTGAAAGCCAGAAGCGACTGCCAGCATGCCAACACAAAAAGTAATACATGTTGCAGTTATACTTACATTTTTAGCCGTCATGTCAGACAGTATTGCTTTATATTTCGTAAAACCATAAGATATCCCTTTTCATCTTCACAGAATCTTTAAAATGAACATCCTGTAAGAAAGTTAATGAAATATCTTAGCTGAAACCCAGCTTTTTGATAAAATCCATCACCACAATAGTCAGGCTCTGCATGGATACTAGAAATACACATTGCTTGGAACAGGCAGAGATGAAATCCTACACACAAAGACCCAGTTTACACAGAGGTATTATGATCCTTGTGCTGGTTCTTTTTTCATCTTTCTCATCCTTCTACACAAACTCTCCAAATACATCATCTGGAGCTCTGGCCAAAATTCATGACGCATTTTGACCTCTCTTTCTTTAAGAGGCTTTACAAGTAATTTACTCAAATAAAACATAGTTAAGAACACATTTGCTAAGCAGTTTTAAACCGTTTACAGATAAGCAAACTAGGTTCATCTTTGACAAGTTATTTGCTGTCAAGCTTAGTGATCCAGAAGGTATTGTCCATAAACTATTACAGTCCTTTGCCACAATGCTTTCAGCCAGTATGAACAGTTGGTATTCTTCCAGCTTTATGAACACATTTTGTCAAGCTCAAGAAGCCAGACTTTGTGACCCCACCATCTGTCATGACCTCTTGTCAGGTTCAGACAAAAGAACTGACACAGATGGCCTCAAAATGGAGATTCTCTTCATCCCCAGTTGCTGCCTGTGCTTGCACCACAGAAACAGATAAACATAAAACTCGACCTTTTTGTTCTTTAGCTGGTTCCTACTGAAATGAAGCTGCATAGAGCAGGTTCGGAGCGCAAAGCACGAGACACAAAGATTGCTTAATCTGAACTAAGATTGTCCCTTCATAATCTAAGTCTTGATTTATAATCCGTAATTCTGCCTTTTGGTCATATATTGTACAGTAGTACAAGGAGCCAATCAAACTGTCTGACTTCTTCAAGAGCACATGTTTCCTAATCACTTATGACATTAAAAAGTCAGTTTGAGCATTAAATTTACAAAAGCCCAGATAATCAAGCTCTAGCTACAAAAAAACTGTTTATTTGTACCCACTCACCTTACAAGTTAAAAACCAGATCTATTGTAAAGTTTCTGTGACACTGAAGCAGAATCCCAGTGCAAGAAACAATGCAAAACAGAGAACAGTTATCTGCAGAAGGACATTACATTCCTTCTTATGTTTATTTTCCATGGTCCACAGTCTTGTTTTTCAATGGCCCCTATAATACACACATATTGGGTAAAACCTAATAGTAGAAAAGAATAAAGTTCTGTAACAGAACAGTCTGTTTTCTGACCCTGAAAATTAAGATCTACCAAACTTATCCTGGTTTCCCTTCTCAAATTATCAAGACTTCACAATCAGACCTTCACACAGACCAGCACCATACCAAGATACTTCTCAGTGCCAGGGGCCAGTTCACAACATAAAGCGTCATTTATGTAAGTATTACATCTGTTCTAAACATATATAAATGAAGACAACTATCTGATAATTACCTAAATTGTTATGATATAAAGTCTCCATGGAATACATAAAAAAATATTTTAGTATCCTAAAATTATTTTTATCATCAAGGAGCGCTGTTTTCCATTTACTTGATCAAGACTATTGCCAACTGAAAATTATTCCAAGTAACTGGGTCGGCTAAGAAGAAAGTGTGATCAATTCAAGAAAAAGAAACCTGTGTAACAGGAGGCTTCCCACTAGAAATTAATTTCTATTCTTCACACCCCTCTCCATAGTACTAACTTTCGAGCTATGGTACTACAAGGCTGACTTCAGAAGACAGCAGTAACAAAAAGATTCCTTATTAATCAGTACAGGCTCAATTTTAAATCACTAATTTATGCACAGCATCTACATGGCACAGACCACCTGTTACACATATGCTGGTTCATTGTGTCTCAGTTTTCCGACCAGTAAAATTTCAAAATTATGAAGTACTTATCAGAACTCCAATTGCTCCCAGGAATTGTCTCCCCATCTTGTTCCTACAAAAAAAATTTCAATATCCAACTCCTTTTTTAAGAAATAAGAGATAAAAAAAGATCTATTTTTGTGAAAATATCTGTATGCATAAATCAGATTAATTTCTTGGTGTCCCACAAAACAGAAATGCAACTTTGTTAGCAAATTTCTGAAATTTAAATTACAGCTTTTGCATCCCTAGAAGAAGACTCCATTGATTTGTCAACTTTTTTGAGCCCTCTTCAGATGACTTAGTCCAGTTCTATCCTTCATACACATATAAAAGAAATAAACTTATTTTACAAACTGCAGAAGGCAGGAATACCATGTAACATCCACTGTGCCACTTCATGAAGCACTTCAAAAAGCCAGTCAAGAAGGGTATTCATCAAGTCACACAGAGGGTGGGAAATAAGTCACCACCTTCAGCTATCACACAGTAATTTTTATTTTGAAAATAATGTTAGAAAGTAGCTGTTAGGAAGCATTTGAAAGGAACTCCCACCATGACGTGTATGTACACATGTTTTCCAGCTTTTACTGTGAGCAACTGGATGCCTTCAAAAAAGTCCTAGTAGGTAACAGACAAGGTGACTAAAGAGACTGAACAAAGGAAAACTGAGGGACTTGACCACTAAATTATATCAGAAGCTTTTAAGAAAATAAAACAGTTTGAGAAGAGTAGTGAATTTAATCACTTTTATTTGATTTAAAAGCTGTAGCCTATGAATCCAAAGTACAGAAATTTTCCCTGCTACATGACACAAAAACGAAATGAGGATGACTGCTTTAAACCAAGATGCAAATGGAAAACTACCTGAACCTAAGCTGAAAGTGAAGATCTCAGCCTGTAGTTGTGACCCAGCAAAATGCCGATGTGTCATCAGAACAAATTAACTGTCACCTCCTGACAACAGTATTTATGACTCAAGTTTACTCAGTACAAAGAACAGACAAGGCCTACACACAAGTTCCATGAGTACAAACTGTAGCACTTCAGCTGTACAATGACCAACCAGTGTGGTTTGCCAGAAGCACACCAGGGAAATGCCCCTTCACGGAGTCCACGCAGCACATACTGAGGCACCAAATCCACCGGATCTCGGTCAGTACTCTCGGACTCCATCCCAAAGGCTACAGCCCCCATCACTCCCACTACCTGCTGTATTTATTACATGACTAGCAATGTACACATTGTATGTACACGTACATATTAGATGACTATATATGTTGTACATACATACATTACTAGCAAAAGCACCACTGATGGAGGCTACTGAGTACCTTTAATCCCAGGGACGAAACAGGTCTGAGCGGACGTACAAGTCACAAGACCACATAACACAGGAATAAAATTCAAAGCTGGATTCCAACTCTCCCCTGGCTGAAAGTGCCCAAAGCGTCCACCCACTCATCTGCACTGCTGAGCCTCAAGTTCTGCTGCTTGTGCAGTCCTGACAGTGCTGAGTGCCAGATCCAGCAACCTCGAACTGGATCCCCCTTCCCTCAAAGGACTCAGTTTCTTAGGCGTGTTCTTAGACACACTCAGTGTCATGCCAGTACTAGCAGTAAACTATATGTGTAACAATAGGAGCAGCACTCATGACACTTCAAAATCAGTGAGGTGAAGCGTGTCCCTTATTGCCCAAATAAGGAGAACATTACATGAACCACGTGGAATAATTCCCAAGTACTTGAACCTTTGAAGGCTCTTTTAATTCCCCAAATCAGCTCACTGTCATTCCAGATAAAGTACGTAGGGCCTGATATCAGAAAGATGGGCAACATTCACGCAGCACTTCAAACAAGAGTTTCATATACAACTTTTATCAGCACAGATACATTTGAAATTACCAGAAATTTAGCTCCTGTTTTTTTTTTTTAAGTAGCCAACCTACCCTATAAGCTTATCTTTTGTTCTCTCACTAGGGTTCTTGTCCATTGCTGACTACTATACAGGACACAACATTTGGGACTCTACTGCTTCAGTAGTAAGAGGCAGGTACAACTTCCTTTCAGAGTAAAGAGTACACTGTATTTTAACAAACACATTTTTGTCTCAAGAAATTCCATTTTTGCAATGGATTGACTGTTGAAAAAAATTTGGTGATCTATGTGAATGACGGTGAAATATCTTGGTAAGGTTTGTGCATTGCAAATAATACACTGGCTCATCTTTAAGTTTAGCTGAAAACAGCATTTTTTGACTACTGAGATTTAACACAAGCTTCTTGCTACCACCAGCTCATATACTCTATGATACATCAGAGAATGCTCCAGATATTAATCTGGTATTGTAATGAGCTTTAATTTTGAGATTTTAAAATTTCCAGTTACCAGTACTTTGACTAATACATGGAACAGTGGAACCTCCCTGTGGCGATACAATTTTGTCTACACCCTGCAGCTGGAAGGATCATAACATCCAATGAACTGAAAATAATTTTACATTAGCATTTAATAAAAGATTGTCAAGTTATACAGTGATAAAAAACTTGACAAGGAAGAGACTTAGTAGATATTTCTTACATTTTCCTTCTAACTTGCTAGAAGCTTTGCTCTAGTTTAAAGCCATGATTAACTCTACTCTTGCGAGGATTGAAGATCATGACAGTATTCATTGAAGTGTAATAGTTACAAAAAATTTCATACTTCTGTATTTATAATTCTGTCCAAAGGCAAAAAGGGATTTTTCCAGTGATGCATAAGCTCACAAATACTGATTAGAGCATACAAAATACCTAAAGGGTACAATTTCATGAGACGTGTTGCACTGCCCTAAGATCCCACCCTTGGTAACATTGCTGAGAGGGCTCTTCCATCTTCACCCGCTTCCTCCACTTTCCATTCCTTCTCCAGGCTCCATGGCCTCAACAACTCCCATTCCTACCTGACCTCTCAGCGAGCCAGCTCAGTTCTAATACTGTCAGAATTCCAACAACGGGGCTGAAATGGGTTAGGACTAACCCTCAGAATTAACAGGCTGATTGACCTGTTCAGTCTGGTTTTCAGAAAAACATCGTGATTCCATTTAAAAAAAAATAGCATTTGCGATCTCGTCAAAATTTACTTACGTGCTGAAATATGACAAAAGGTTGGATGTGGTTTGTTTATACGAAGATTACTCCGTGCTTTTGGAGAGTTCACTGACTGGAGTGTGTGCATGCTTCTACTAGGAAGAAGGGGGGTATCATGGCTTCAGATCATAGCTTCCCCAATTTCTTATACAGCAAGAAGCAGGATCAATAATTTGCTTTTGACAGAGAGCAGAAGCCTGCTGCTATACTGAATCAATACACAGTTTGTAACTTTATCACTTGCACGTATGAAGCTAACGATTGAAAAAAAATTGTTTAAATGTATTTGGAATTGTAAGCTGAATTTTAAATAAACTGAAGTTTATGACAATTCAATTGCACATTTAAGAGAAGAGCAGTATATTGCTCATGTTTCTCAAGTCTTAAGGTCAAGTTTATAAGGAAAGGAAAAATTACCTAACCCCTTCCTTCCAAGAACTGGAGAACCCACGCACACGAAGGTTTTTTATTGCACTCTGAGGACAAGGGCTCACTTTCACTAGCAGTTTCTAATCTCCCCCACAATTACTGGTCATGGTACCACCACAACACCTGGTTGGTCATTGCGGTTCACAAGTGACTTTTAATACATCGAGGCATTGGCATTCACAAGCCATAGTGAGCAAACACTGATATATTTGCTTTAAGATTTTAATGCCAACAAGTATCATTAAAACAGCTGCTACCAATTTGAAGAATTCCTCCATACTTCACCAAAAGTTTGCAGCCTTCAAGACAGTGAGTACGAGTCACAACCTGCTAATTTCTTTCTGAACAGATGACCTTACTTATTTTTTTTCCCCACTTACATCTCCCTCTGAAATTCCCAATAACAGAACAGTAAATGAAAATGTTCCCCTACTCTCACAGAACACATCTGCTAACACCACCCACAGGGAAATGGATTATGAGTTCCTACCAAAGCAAGCTTCCCATACACCCTGCCAGGTGTTCAGAGTCACCCAACAGAGGTTAGTGAGGGACTGCGGAACAAAAGCACTGAAGAGGCTGTAAGACAGAGATGAATTATCTGTATTCCCACCCAAACCAAGACAAATCTGGCAGCAACAGGAACCTGACTTGCCAAACAGAGGACCATACCCTACCCTCCACAGGAAAAAAAAAATTGAGCTGCAAGACCAGAATCACATTTGCAAATGGATTTTGGTCTATAGAAGTTAACAAAAATTCCATGTTTTGGACATAGGCACTTCGTTCACTGTTAGGAAAGAATCTAGGAATGGAAGTAAAGTCTCAACTCCTGTCACTGCTTCCTCTTACCACTGTTTGTGTAAAACCTGATGGTCAGGGCACACTTCCCTGACTGAATTAATGTGAAACCAGTCAAAGAAAAGGAATGCCACCTTTATAAAGTGGATTCTTTCTAGAAGTTATGTTAACTACCAGCATGTTCAGAAGTTTTGTGAAAAACTTGTCAGTTCAAGGTCTATCAAATATCCAAAGGACGGTAAAACAGGAAGATCACAGTGCCATGACGATTTTGGACAATTCTGCCTTCAAATATACCTCTGAAGAATTCATGCTCAAGTGATTTGGGAAGTTCACAATATCAAGTTGCCTTCTACTCTTTCAAAGATTATCATCCTCGGAAAGAATGAAACTGTGCCAACACCTGAACTGCTGCAGTTCTCAACCAAGCATACTAACAAATTCACTCATCTTTTCCCAGCTTACTTCCAGACTCTGCTGTGACAGCCAACACTAGATGTGAGCTGGATAAAGCATTGTTTTATCACCAAGTTAGTGGTGCAAAGTTTATTCAACAGTACTAAGTGAATAGCTGGATCTAGAATTATTTCCAAACACTATCCCTTTTCATTTAACAACTATGTATTTCACTAGAAGGATGAGATTCTAAAAAACTGTGCTGTTGTTGGAATTCTACTAATGGAAATATATGAATATATACATTATTACCATATATTAACATATATGGTAGTCTTGCAAACAGAACTATCGTAGACCTGTGGTTTGATTTGCTTAAGACTGATTTTTATCCTTTCAATACTGAAAAGTATAAAAGTAAAGCTGAAGAGTCTGTAAAGACCTTTATTGGAAACTACCACTGCACACAGGAAATCAGATCAAGGAGCAAAGAAGGTCCTTTAATCAAACTTTGAAAGTAAGATCACTTACTGCTGCCTCAACTTCTTGCAAAAGAGCTGTAGTCTGCAGATCAAGTAACAGGGGAAAAAAAAGGAATTCATTTCATTCTACTACTGGATGTTACAAAGCACACATAAAGAATCAATCCAGGAAGTTGTTATAAAACTGTCACTCCCTACCACACCTGCACCTTTCATAATATTTCCTTGTATATACCAAGTTTCTCAGAACATGCAAAAGGCATTTATGCTTCCAGTTATGACATAGTATATGTATTATTACCACATGAGGACTTTAGGACTACTTTTCACCTAATACCTAAAGTGTTGGGATGAACCTGTCTGATTCCAGTGGCTTCTTGGCTTTGCACACAAAAAATCCACAAGTGCATATCCTGGCACCAGACTAGACAGTTTATTCTCCCTATTTTAAGATTCACTGTAGCTTCATTAGGAGTCACATCCTGTGAATGTAGTGGAGAAAGTTTTAACCATTACACCCAAAAGCACATAGAAAAAGCAAACAATTTAAGAAATTGTCACTTAATAAAGACAACCCTAAGAATACTATTTTAAGGTAGTACATCAGAAGAAATGCATTTCCAAGAAGTGAATTAGGCTGGCTATAGCTAGAACTCATTCTGCTCCACATTAGGACGCAGACGTTTAAATATTACCATGTACACAGCTTGGCTGCAGCAGCTGCCCTTGCCATGGCAAGTCGCTATTCCTCTACTGCTTTTGGAGAGTCACATTCAGCTTTCAAAGCACAAAGTCTGCACATTTAAACCAAATAACATGATAAATCCTTGAAGGGGATGTAATAGTGGAATTTTGGTTCCTATTTTTTTGCCAAACAAGTTTAGCCAAAGCCACTGAAAGATCTTCCCAGGGAGGGTCCACAACTATTCAGGAATACATCCCGATGCAGCAGAGGCCATGCAGTGGTGTCCAACACAGACAAGAGCAGCCAAAGTTAAAGGATCCTCCTGTACTGTTGACATTTCCCCCCCAACAGCACTGTGCCTGTCACCCAGCTGGATTGTTTGGCCTATTCCCTCCACACTGGAGAGCTGCTGGCAAGATCCTATCCTGAAAACTATACCTTATCACTGTAAAGTGAGGCTGCCAGGGAGAACCCTCTGCAGCAACGGAGAGCATTCTTACCATTGGTGCGTTCCCTGTAAAATTAATTACACCCATTTAGTACAAGTCAAATGGGTTTTTTTGTTGGGCTGCAATAGCGATTTTTATACAAAGAGGAAGTGGTTAAAAGAAAGCCCAATAATGTGACAATGAAATAACATGACTCTTAAATTCACCCATGAGACAATCTTGTTAATATTTAATAATTTTCATTTTTCCCCTAGTATAGAACAAAATCATTTGACCTGTTACTCTTTCCTCTTCCAGAGGCATTAGACTCACTTCACAGTAAGAAACTCTTCAAAGGAGGAGAATTTGTCTTTTTCTTTCCCTTCTTATGACCATCTCTCCTGCCAAGTCATTTCTTTACTAGAACGCAAACTTCTCCTTACTCTTCCACGTTTTTTCAAAGTGCTGTAGTTAGCACACTACATGTCATTTTGAACAGAAGTTCCTGAAATTCAGCACTTTCCTGCACGCAAAACATCTCTGAGTACACACACAGGCCATGAAATACAGTTCAGCATTTGCCCTGTAGCACCGGTCATCTCATGAGCCTTTGCCCCACACATACAGATCACACATTTTGTGTGTATGATGAGTATGTATAATCAGGTATAAAAGGATATATATAATCAAATTAACTGAAGTCAATTTGGGAAGGGTAAGGAAACTGAGAAAAATGTATTCATTTCTCCTGTAACAGTTTCCATTTTTACTAGCATAAAATTATTTTTTAATCAAAGATTGCATCGAGTTGCAATTTGTCACACCATAAACCCCCCAACGTTTTGCTGTTTTCTGTCAGCGTAATTGAGTTACATCAGTGACAGTAGTTGAAAAACAAAGTCAGCTGTTAAAAGTATTAACGAAGGGTCATAAAAATAATTGAACTCAATTCCAAATTATGAAAACTGGCCAAGTAGCAATTTTTAAAAAAAATTTACACGGTATTACAAATCATACCAATTTAAACTATTAATTTTCTCTGTCAAATCAAGAACTTAGAGAAAATGAAACCCTAAGCCCTTTCCCCAAAGCAGAACAGCGCGGGCTGTGACACACAGCTCGGCACCCCCTTTACTGGGGGGGGGGGCACTCTCTCCCCTGCGGTTTTCTCTCCCATTTCTAGGAAGTTTGTCTATTCCGTATTTTCCTCCCATTGTCCGTGTCCGCAGCTCCGACAGGCGCTGTTTACAGCGGGCTCAGCCCCGCCACGGAGCCCTCCCAGCCGG